>CAHIKZ030001028.1:152500-157500 GCA_903632075.3 Acanthosepion pharaonis
CAAATATATTTTGGATTGCATGAATATTATTTTTTTTATTTAATTTAAAAAAATTTTTTGGTGGTGTGGGGATTGATTTGTTCTTTTCCCAAGAGTACTTGCATGTAAGTGAATATAAAAAGCCTGAGTGGATTCAAAATTGAATACCAAAATTATCGAAAAAGAATGAGGAAATTGAACATTTTTTTTTTTTTTTTTTTTTTTTTTATATATATATATATATATCATTAAATAACGTTTGATATCTGTTCTCATGGCAGCCAATATGCATATTGAGTTTGTGCCCACAAGTCCCCAACATCTAGCAGCAAGGCCACTGATCAGGTGATTGAACGTTTCGAGGAGCATGAAACCACTTAATTGCTGTTGTACCCAGGTCCACCCTGACCTGGAGTGGTAGTATTCAAGCTATGGGCAAAGAGTGAATCCCGAGACAAAAACAAAACATTATGAAAGTATAAAAATACCTATTTATAGCAAAATTAGAAAGAATGCATTTTATCTGTAGTTGATATCATAAAATTGTGTTCAAAATATTTACATTTTAGTATTAACCAGTAGATGTTGATATGCTGCTAAACAAAATCAATCAAACCTACAAAGCCCTCAAAAACACTGCTTATATAGGCTTGTGCTCTAAAATACTTGTTGATGCCTGGTTAAGATTGTTTGATTATTATAAATGAAACGAAACATCTGTTTTTCTTATGTTCAAACAAATCAATTTTTTTTCAAAATAAAAGATCAGAATAATAAAAAAAAAAATCTTATATTGAGTTAGCCAAAAAGTTCGTTTGGATTATTAGGTAAATTTTCTACTTAATAAATTGAACAAACATTTTGGTCAACCTAATATTTCAATCATCATTTTTCTTTCCTTTTTACCCCCCCCCCTTCTCTCTTTTTATCATGGAGATTGCCAGATTTTCTACAATGCAAGAAATAAAAACTGTCATTCATTTTTCAGCTTATGCGGATTATATTTTAATGAGCCCGAGTGAAGTCTATTCTCCTTTCATGGACACTATGAGAGAAAAAATTTACTTGTCAAAAATTGCTATTGAGTTTATACAAAATTTTCTGGATGCAACTTATGAAGATCTCTTGCACAAAATTCAGGTAACTTAAAAATTTTTTTTTTCTTTGATTTTCTTTTCTCTTTGTTTTTTCTTTTCTCTTTGTTTTTTCTTTTCTCTTTGTTTTTTCTTTTCTCTTTGTTTTTTCTTTTCTCTTTGTTTTTTCTTTTCTCTTTTTTTTTTCTTTTTTTTTTTTCTCTTTTTTTTTTTTTTTCTTTCTCTTTTTTTTTTTCTTTTTTTCTCTTTTTTTTTTTCTTTTTTTTTCTCTCTCTCTTTTTTTTTTTCTTTTTCTTTTTCTCTCTTTTTTTTTTCTTTTTTTTCTCTCTTTTTTTTCTTCTTTTTTTTTTTTTTCTCTCTTTTTCTTTTCTCTTTTTTTTCTCTTTTTCTTTTCTCTCTCTTTTTTTTTTTTTCTTCTTTTTTTTTCTCTCTTTTTTTTTTTTTTTCTCTCTTTCTTTTTTTTTTCTTTTTTCTCTCTTTTTTTCTTCTTTCTCTTTTTTTTTTCTTCTTTTTCTCTCTTTTTTTTTTCTTCTTTTTTTCTCTCTTTTTTTTCTTCTTTTCTCTTTTTTTTTCTTCTTTTCTCTCTCTTTTTTTTCTTCTTTTTCTCTCTCTCTTTTTTTTTCTTTTCTTCTCTTTTTTCTTCTTTTTTTCTTCTTTTCTCTTTTCTCTCTTTTTTTTTTCTTTTCTCTCTCTTTTTTTTCTTCTTTTCTCTCTCTCTTTTTTTTTCTTCTTTTCTCTCTCTTTTTTTTTTCTTCTTTTCTCTCTCTTTTTTTTTCTTCTTTTCTCTCTTTTTTTTTCTTCTTTTCTCTCTTTTTTTTTTCTTCTTTTTTCTCTTTTTTTTCTTTTCTCTTCTCTTTTTTTCTTTTTTTTCTCTCTCTTTTTTTTCTTCTTTCTCTTCTCTTTCTCTTTTTCTTCTTTTTCTCTCTCTCTTTTTTTTCTTTTCTTTCTCTCTTTCTTTTTTTTCTTTTTTTCTTTTTTCTTTCTCTCTCTTTTTTTAAGCCACTATGTCTAAAATTGATGGTTAAATTAAAAAAAAAAATGTTTAATGTTTTTTTTTATTTTATTTTTCTTTGCTTAGATTACTGTTCCTCCTCATGGAATGACAAGTGCGTTCACAGAAGATACATTGCTTAGGCATGCTCAGTTCATTGTGGATCAGGTAAATCATTGATTTTCTTTTTTCCCTTTGTCAATTTTCTTTATTTACTTTCATCATGACTGGATTTTAATATGCTTTTTTCCTCCCCCCATTTTTCACATATTCTATTTTTTCTTAATATCAAGCCTTTCCTTAAAATTGTATTTGTTCATCTATAAAATAAATGACATAAGTTATACAGGTATCTACTTATTGAATGAATTCTCGAAACATTTTGATGATTAAACATTGGAAAATTTTTATCATTACTTTTGTTCTGTCAATTAAAAAAAACTCCTTTTTTTTTTTTTTTTTTTGTCCTAATTCTCAAAAAATAAAGTTTCTTAATTGAATTATGATTGAGTGTAAATACTGTTTTTTGTTTTTAATTTATTTAATTTAAAAAAAAAAAAAAAAAGAAATTTTCTGTCAACTTAAGTGGTTTGGCACAATTGAAGTCAGCACTCTGAGGTGACACTCTGTCATGGCCTGATGATTACGTTTAGTATGAAATGAAACAGTCTGTTGCCTCTAAGTTTTAACTTCAATGTTCACTTTTATATTTACATATGTTCTCTCACTGATATTGAGCACTTTATCTCATAAATGTAGCACATCTTAAAACTTTCTTTATATATATATATATATATATATATATATACAAAGAAATAATCACATATAGAATCAATCAGTAATATTAATGGTATTATTGGCGACATCCATTGCTAGTAGTGTATAATGTATGCATTAAAATACTGTTAATCCATAGAGTGACGTGATCCTCATCTATAAAACTGATGTCTGTTGTTTCCAGTTTATATTTTTTTTTAAATGCAAGAACTTTCGAATAATCCTTTATTCATCATCAGGCATATATTTTCCTTATAAAATCAATAACTTGAAGACGAAATAATTGTTTGTCGACCGAAAGATGTTTTTTTTAAGTATGTGCTATTATTGACGGTTGTGTACAATATTGGAACGTGCAAAGACGCAATGCTAAGTTTTTCAAAATTTTAAGTGAGAATTTTATTTGAACTTTTCTTTTGATGTAGTAAATCAACGTATTCTATTTTACAAGTGTTTTCAGTTACTGTCATGAACTAAGTATATAGTTCAATTAATATAGTGTTATGTCTTAGTAGTTTTTTTTTATAGGAATTTTTTTGTACTGCGGATTGATAGTTTTTTTATATTACTGATTGATTCTATGTGTGATTATTTCTTTATATATAAATTATATGCTGCCTAATGTTTTATGTTATATATGAGAGTCATCCACAGACTGTTTTGCTGTATCACAGCTGATCAGTGTGACTAGACATGCAATTGCTTCAAGCTAGGATTGAAACGTGACCAATTTGACATCAGTCAAGGACTCTCGCCCTTAGGCCATCAGCGGAGAGAGGGAGTTTTTAATTTATTATATGCGGGATATAAGCATTACTCTATGTGTGATGGGAGAGAAAGAAAAAAATATTCTTATAAGCAAACATGCACAATTTACACATTGTTGTTTCCTATTTCTTTCTAGGTGCAGAGCTATGATGAAGCAGCAGATGATGATGAGGCCCTTCTTATCACTGCTCCATGCATGAGGGCCTTGATCAAACTCTCAGGTGTTACCTTGGGAAAAAGGTATTTTCTATTTTATTTTATTTTATTTTATTTTTTTTTTTTTTTTTAATTCTCACAAGCATGGCAATAAAGCCACTAAGACGCAAGGGGTTAGTGAGTGTGAAAGAATATGAGAAAAAGAAAACATTAAGGAGAGAGAGCAATAAAAGGACAGGAATTAATAAGACTGGAAATAAGGATTTACAGTGCATATAATTTTTGAAGATAAACGTTGACTGGACAGCAAGTAGCCGAATGAAGCAACTTAGTATACACATTTCGTATTGTAAGCTGTGAACTTAGTTTGCAAATTTTCATGTTCAACATTAAAAATGATATTTTTCATAAAATTTATTGCTAAAAATGTGGCCATGGATCAAAAGTGAGGGAGAAAATCTGTTAACGTTCACATTAAGAAGGAAATAATTTCTAGACAAAAAGAGGAACAAGTTAGCAAACTTATTGTGGAGTATGGAACGTCAAAATGAACAAATTTATACAAAAAAAAAATATAATGAATTAAAAAGTATTCAGGTAGCTATAGGAAGGAAAATAACCAAACTTAGTAATTTATGTAAATTTTATTGAAGCGTCGAAAAGTTTGCTTTTGGCGTTGATTAAAAAATAAATTGTCAGTGACAGTATAAGTGAATCCGTAATTTATGCAAAGGCCAAGCCATCATCAAAGGATCTTAGAGCCAATGTTGCCATTGAAATTGGTGCAACAATTTCAGGTTTTTTGCTTCACTTAATTTCTGTATTATTCATTATTTATGTATACATACCTTTAATTTAGTCATTTTCAGAGATACATCAGTTTTTCTTAAATATGTAGAAAAATACAACTCACTTCAGGTCGTTTTACTTGAGTTTCGTCAATTGTTAAAAATATTAGAAACGTCAAAACACTAAAATAACAAAAAGCAATACATAAAATCATATATATATATATATATATATATATATATATATATATATATATATATATATATTTATTTATGAATATATTTAAATTTCATCTCTTCAGCCCAAAGTTTTTTTTTTTTTTTTTTTTTTGTTTTGTTTTAATGAATATTTTTAAATTTCATTTTTTTTTTTTTTGTTTTTTTTTTTTTTTTTTTTTTTTTTTTTTTTTTTTTTTTGTTTTTTGTTTTTTTTTTTTTTTTTTTTTT
>CAHIKZ030001028.1:162500-172500 GCA_903632075.3 Acanthosepion pharaonis
TTTTAACATGATTAAATTAATAAATTATTTTAATTTTCATTAAAAAAAAAAAAAAAAAAAAATTAATAAATCAAGCAAAATTATGAAAGTAATTTATTTACTCTTTTTATTTATATTTTTAAAATTAAAAAAATTATAAAAAGTGAACTTTTCTTGATGGAAGTTGTTCTGGTGTTTATATTTTTAACCCCCCCCCTTTTTTTTCTTTTTTTTTTTTATTATGAGTCGCAAAAAGAAATGTAGACGGTTATGTAGAGGAGGATTTGGCTCATGGCTTTGAAGAAAGCCTGTTTTATCAAAGGCAACCTAGCTGCCTTATTTCCAATGGTGTGATAGAATCGGCAAGAGTTTTTTTTTTTTTTTTTTTTTTTTAGAAGAGCATTTTAAAAGAAAACATTTTGACAAATGTTAAACCCATTGCTTATTTTGAAAATTTTAAAGAGAAATTTTAACCAATGAAATACTCTTTCGTTTTTTTTTTTTTTTTTAAAAAAAAAAGGAAAAAGTTTGTTGGCTTTTGAAAGAAAACTGCCTGGCTAGACTTGTAAACCTATTTGGTATGATAGTTCATTTCTTGGAAAATTTGGGTGAGAAAAATTTGGCAGAGAAAGTTGGGCATCACAAATGTAACATTTATTTTTTAGCATGGAATTTTTAAAAGTTCAATGAAATTTCACTCAAGATTCAATGTAAATTATGCACACATACACACGATATAATTTTTTAAACTGTTAAGTGAAACCCACACAAAAATTGAAGGACTTAAATTCAGATATTTGTATTATTTTTTTTTTTTTCTAAATGTGGAAAAATTAGGATTTAATTATAAGAATTAATTTTGTTTTAATAAACAAAGCAAGAAATTTTTTTTATTTTTTTTTTTTCTGTCAATTTTTGCTCAAAAACTTGAATGAACTAAAAACATGTTTTCTCTTCATTGGGAACTAAGTTGAAAATCAAAAAAAAAATTCATATATAAACAAAGAAAACTAACGCACAATGTGGAACAGGTAATTGTAAATGAAATTTTTTTTTTTTATCACTTTAAAAACCGTTTTTTGACTGAATAGTTAGAATGAACTAATATTATTTATATAGAACATGAAAACTTAGAGAACCATTCTTAAAGTTTGATAAGCTATTCTGAACTTGAAAATAAATAACATTTCCATCTAAAATTATTCAAGGTGATTTGACCGAAATGTTTTAATAAAAAAATAATTATTATTATTAAAAAAATTTAAATAATCCGGTACTTTCTTGTGTATGATACAACTTGAGTATCATACAATCTTATGTTTCTGAAGCTAAAAACAGGGAATACATTACATCTTTTTAATATAATACGACCCCATAATACAGTCATTTAAAATGTTATACCATATTATCCATTTAAAATCTCAATGTTGTACATATATTTCACTAAAATATTTAATTTTTCATGATATTAAAGAATAGAAATAAATCTGATGTTTAGCCATTGTCTATTTCTTATTTCCATTTTAAAACTTATTTTTGAATTTTCATGGAAAGGTGCTAACTAAACGTATCTTCATTTTAAAGTGTTAATTAATCTTTCATTTTTTTTTTTTTTTTTTTTTTTTTTGTTTGATATGACTTTATTATATTTCCATATATTAATAAATGATAATAAAAAAAAATTTCATTCCTTAAGAGAGAAATAAATATTGCTGACTTATCAAATACCTTTCATAAACAATTAATAACAAACACCTGCCTACTTTGACTTATCTCTTATGCTGAGTTTATTTTCAATCTTCCTGTTTCAAATAAAATTTTTAAACTGGTTAAAAATTTTCTGAAATTGTGTACTTGTATATAATACAACCACCATTTTTTTTTTTTTTTTTTTTTTTTTTTTTTTTACCTTTTTGTTCAAAATTTCTCTTATTAACAAGAAAATATGATGCAGTAAATTTAAGTAATTTTTTTATTGTATTCATTTTTTTTTTTTTTTTTTTTTTTAGCCATAACAGTTAAGGCAGGTAATTGTAAATGAAAATTTTTGGATAAAGACTTTAAAAACATTTCTGATTGTAAATAGTTGGGATACACTAATATTCACTGCCCTGGGCATGACTACATGCAAAGCATCTGATTGGGAGGTTTTGAAGCGTGTGGAAGTACCTCTTAATTGCTTTTGTACCCAGGTCCACCCTGATCTGGGGTGGTAGCACCTGTTTGGGGGGGGTCCATCTATGGGCAAATAGTTAACTCTCTGAACTGGGGTCAAAAAGTATAAAAATACATTTTTTTGGTAAAAATAACAGCAATTCATTAAAAGAAGAAATTACTGATGCTACCAAGAAAATTAAATTTCGGCATTAAGTGACCCATAAGGAGTTAAAATGCTGCAAAATGAATCTATTCTAAAAAAAAAAAATCTTATTGGCAATTAAATTGAGGTTGATATGCTGTAAAGTGAAATAAACCCAAACCCATTAATCTTCGTTATATAGAAAATTAATGCAGTAAGCACGATTCTTAAAGTATAAAATTTACTCTGAACATGAAAATTATTTTAAAACATTTCCGTGTAAAATTGTTCAAAGTTGTTTAATAAAGATATTTAAATAAAGTTGTGATTTTTATAAGTTACAGAAAAATTGAATTAATTTGCTTGTATTTATTAATTTTAAAACTTTAATATTTTATTTTTTTTTTTTCTTTTCTTTCTTTTCTTTCTTTTCTTTCTTTTCTTTCTTTTCTTTCTTTTCTTTCTTTTCTTTCTTTTCTTTCTTTTTCTTTTTTTCTTTTTTTTTTTTTTTTTTTTTTTTTTTTTTTTTTTTTTTTTTTCTTTTTTTTTTTTTTTTTTTTCTTTTTTTTTCTTTTTTTTTTTTTTTTTTTTTTTTTTTTTTTTTTTTTTTTCTTTTTTTTTCTTTTTTCTTTTTTTTCTCTTTTTTTTCTTTTTTTTTCTTTTTTTTTTTTTTTTTTTTCTTTTTTTTCTTTTTTTTTTTTTTCTTTTTTTCTTTTTTTTTCTCTTTTTTTTTTTTTTTTTTTTTTTTTTTTTTTTCTTTTTTTTCTTTTTTTTTATTTTTTTACACTCTTTTCTACTCATGATAAGACTGAATTGATCAAAATGGAAAACTATATAAAATTTTCATATTTAAAGAACAATTTTAAGAAAATCTACAACAAAGTGTCAAGAATTTTTTTTTTTTTTTTGTTTTTTGTTTTTTTTTTTTTTGTTTTAACTCGTTTCACATCACTATAAATATTACTTTAGTCCAATCAAGTCTTAAAGGATGAAATACATCTGTGAGATTTAAATGAAAATTGGGTGGTAGGAAAATAAATTTCCACTCGAACCTGTCCCTACTGATAGCTAACATGGAAACTGGAACAACGTTTTGCTCGGGACTTTTTTTCCTGCACACTGTAAACAACTGTACTATCACTCTTTCTCTGGAACACAGGTATCACCTTCACCATTCTCAAAGAACAAACTGTCCCTGAAACAAAAAGTCAGCTCTTTTTATCCTTCCTTGGTCTTGGCAAGAAACCAAGATCTCTTGCTTATGTTAGCCTTGTTCTTGCTTCGGCTGGGTATGTCTCCACCACCACATCACACAAAAAAATCTTTTCCACTTTGTCATACATTTTCCTAAAATAGATAAACCCTATTTTAATCTTTTTTTTTTTTTTTTTTTTTTTTTTTTTTTTTTTTTTTTTTTTTTGGGGTGGGTAGGAGATCTTTTTTTATAAAGAGCTTAGATAGCAGGCAGAATCCCCCGACTTTTAAAATTGAATTTTTGATGGGTGG
This sequence comes from Acanthosepion pharaonis, assembly GCA_903632075.3. Classification (NCBI taxonomy): domain Eukaryota; kingdom Metazoa; phylum Mollusca; class Cephalopoda; order Sepiida; family Sepiidae; genus Acanthosepion; species Acanthosepion pharaonis. The sequence goes on from CAHIKZ030001028.1 coordinate 166,285, forward strand.
GGATGTTCAGATCTTAACTGATAATAATATATAAAGAAAAGCATTTTCAAAAACGGTTATTTCTTGGAGAGGCGTGTTTCTGTAGGAATACTGAAAGAAGAATGCCGACTGTGCTTTGTTATAACAACTTCTGAACCTGATAAAATGTAGGCAAAGTTTAGACTTTTATCACAATTTCCTGAATTAACTCCAATTCCATCCCTTGTTAAGCTTTTTGGGTTTTCTGCACTTTTGGTGTGTTGAACAAATGAGAATTTTTTTTTTTTTTTTTTTTTCTTAAACTTTTTGTATGAATTTTAGTTTTGTTAAGCTTTGGATTTAATAAATCCTTTAACATTTTTTTAACAAATTTTGTGTCACTTGATATACTTAATTTTTTTTTTTTTTTTTTTTTTGCTCCTCCTCTTAGGTATGTCAACAAGCAGACTGTGGGAAGTGTAAATCCTGTAAGGATATGGTAAAATTTGGAGGCTCAGGAAAATCTAAGCAGTGTTGTATACACAGAAGGTAGATTATTTGTTTATTTTTATTTATTAATTAATTTTTTATATAGCTAATTATGCCTCTTGATCTTCCAATTCCCATATCTTGCCTGGAGCTGCCCAATTACACTTTCCAGCCTTAGATTCTACGCAGGCGCTGTGGGTGGTGAATTTCCACACAGAGGAAATGTCGCAAACCTTCCGCTACTCTACTACTATTTCAATGGAGAATATCCTGATGAGCTACGTTGCTTAGTTGCAATGGATTAGTTAAGACCTGTCATGCCATGTACGGTGGAGTAATGGATAGTGGCTCGGATTGAGGAATCTGAGAGCCGAGTCCGAATTCCAGTCAAATCCATTACATTCACTTACATGCTAATACCCTTGGGAAAGGTATGAATCCTCTTCTTCTCCCCACCCCCAGCTATGGGTAAATAGCAAGACAGACAGAGTTCTATATCCTTGGATGGCAACTGGCCTACTACAGAAAGAAATGGCAACTTACTGCGGGGAAAAATCTGCCTCATCAGTCATGTATCGGGAAGAGACATGATCGCCTAAGTGTGTATCATGCATAGCATATAATTGGCTGAATTTACAGGGGGATCAGTTTAGTACTAAATGACAATAGGAAACCGATCCCCCACTTTATGTCCAATAGAATCATATGAATGTCAATAATGAATCGGGAAGAGACCTGATCGCCTAAGCGTGTATCACGCATGGCACCTGACTGACTGACACCATGTACACTGGGTCAAATCATACCCATTCCCTCTTCGTATTCAGTTAGAAAAAAGAAAGTTCAATTCACAGATTCTTCCTGCTTATTTGTGCAACAGGAGACCGAGACGATGCTTCCCCAATTGCTACAATCTTTACTTCAAGTCTCGGGTCTTTCCTACATATTCTTGTAATCTTCAATTCTTAACTCCTCTCTTTATGTTCATACAACAATCTCATTTACAACCGTTCTACCTTGAGTGGCTCTTGAGTTTTGTATTTGGTGAACTACTAGTAAAAAATAATGTGAAGACATAAGTTGCCGACCTGAAAACCCACCAGATGCGACGGATAATTGTGAAAACTGCAGAGAAAATCATAAGGGCCCCATGTAATCGGCATGACCTGATGTTGATCACAGTTGAAGAGTTTAAAATTAGCGGATGTGAAACGTAACTGAGTTTAGCACAATATCACGAGGCTTATGGCCATACCACGTTGAAACACCAGTTCTTGTATGATTCCCCCCCCCTTTAGCTTTCAGTAAACCTGCTGATCAACAGAACTGGCTTCAGAGTTTTGATTACCATAAGGTGTTTATCTGATGCACATGCGGGGAGGAGATTACACCATCTATGATAACTGTGGTCAGGTGTGAGCACTACTGAAATCTGGAAGTTAGTGTGTTGATACCCAAGTATAAGGCTTACAGTCACATCATGTTCAAACACCGCTGCCTGTAAGATCACCAGAGTTAAGCAATGTTGAGTCTGGTCAGTACCTAGGTAGGTGACCTCTTGAGAATACCATAAGCTTGGATGTTTAGGTGGTGTAATGGATAATAGCTGGGGATTGTTAATTGGAAAATCTAGTTGTCTCATTGAAACCATTATCTCCAAAATAAAATAAAATTGTACACAAAGTATTTAGATTTCAGCATTAAAAAAAACCTCTAGAGGTTGATATGTCATTAAATAAAAACAACTAACAATGTCATAGTAGAATGGTTCCCAAAGAGGATTAAAATCATTACTTGCACAAATGGCCTAGCTTGTTAACCATTATTAATATTTCTACTATAATTATTATTACAACCGATTCTACTACTATTATTATTACAACCGATTCTACTACTATTATTACTATTGGGAACATGACTGAGTGGTCCACTTTCTGACCACAAAACCCGAGTTTGAATCTCACCAGGGTTAATTTGCCAGGAAGGTAACTTCTTGATATTATCGGTCTGGAGGAGGCGATTTCAGCATGCGGTACCTTTGGAAAGTTCCTGAAAACCATATTATGGGTAGATAGAACCCTTGGGGTCCGTTGATGGCTGTGCTAACATGAAGTTGCAAGTCATCGTCACTGAGGGTTTGAGCGTGCTGGCCTTGTTCATATTGTTGATCATGCTAGATAACACTTCTCTCCCAGAAACTGTAACTAAGGTCTGCTCAGCATAGTTGCAGTATAAGCCACAGGTGTGGTCTGTGGGTGTTTAACAAACACACAATGGGTCTGAGCAAGCATCTGCAATAGGGATTAGCTAGCCACCCTAGTAGATTGGCATCCTTGAATATGAATGCCCATTCATTAACATATTAACTATCATCACTATTATTACTCTTACTACTATTAGTAGTTGGGTGTGAGCACTACTGAAATCTGGAAGTTAGTGTGTTGATACCCAAGTATAAGGCTTACAGCCACATCAAGTTCAAACACCGCTGCCTGTAAGATCACCAGAGTTAAGCAATGTTGAGTCTGGTCAGTACCTAGGTAGGTGACCCCCTTAAGAATACCATAAGCTTGGATGTTCAGGTGGTGTAATGGATAATAGAAGAATTATTGCAGAACCGAGAGCAATCTATCGATTCTGATTATTGCAGAACTGAGAGCAATTTGTGGAAAGAAAGGTTATACCAAACTAATTAAAATCATATTTCCTCATGAGCTCAAGAAAGCATTTTGTTTCTGTTATATCTTGTAATGAAAATAGGAAATTTCCAAATTACATAAAGAAGGCTGTAGAATGTATTGGCTGTAACATTAAAAGCAACATGCAAGATGAGATCAATAGTCAGAACAACTCTGAGAAGGATAATGATGATTCATCTCAAAATTACAGAATGCGAAAAGTAAAAAAAAAAAAGTGTATGTTAATTTGATAATCTGTAGAATGATGAACATACTGTATGCCCTACCATATTTAAAAAAGAAAAACTTTATAGCAATAAAACAATTCAACATACTGTTAAATTTATTGCACATGTTTCTCTGTTGTTATCTGGTTTCTTTTATTGTACTAATCAAAAGTGACATGGTATAATGATAGATTTATTGCTTGTTCAGTTAAACAGCGCTACCATAGACAGTGTTGCTGGGATTCTAAAATGTTTTGTTACCCAAAGGCTTTGCATGACTCACGTTTTGTCTGTAATTGTCAATTATCAGCTGTTTGGAAGGTTTTTGATATTACTTGCATATGTTGCTGCTCCAAAATCGTTTAAAATTAGACTTTATTTGTCTTTGACTTTCTAATTTTTATTAATTAATACTTTTATTGAGTTTTTTTTTTTTTTTTTTTTTTTTGCTTATTCATTTGCAGTTAATTATATTTTATCATCAGGAATGTTGCTGTGTGACTTGTCTGTCACCTTCACTTCTGTTGTATGTAATTTTGGCATGTGTATGAACAATCAAGAGTTTTATATTAAATTAATGTTTTAGTCTCTTTTATTTATTTTGCGAGGTTATCATTTGGTTGTCGATTTGGAATGCTTTGTTCATTCTTATTAGAATTATTTTTAGTTCTCTTATGTTGCGTTCAACTGACATTAAATAAAATAAAAAGTTTCATTATGAAAGACTTTATTTTAAGAAAGTAAATACGAATTTGCTGATGAATATAGGCATTATCTCTTAATTAATATTATTACTCCAAGATGTGAATTTTAAAGAATTGAGATAACTTGGGGGGGACAGCCTGAAGTAGTTTTAATATCTTAATGAACATTAAACTAATATTAATGTCAATGTTGAAATTGAACAGACTGATTAACATTTGCTTAGGACATTAAAAAAAAAAATTTTTTTTTGGTATTGATAATAAATTGGGGGGAAAAATTTTGTGTAGGAGTGTTTAATTTACAGTAACACATGACTTTTTGTTTGTTTTAATACTTCGTTTTTATATCAAACTTTCAAAACCAATTTTTTTCATTTTTTCTTACCCAGGTGTCCAAATTTAGCAGTTGCTGAAGCTGATGAAGATGAAATACAAAGTGATGATGATAATGATGAGAACATTTCAAAGGTCAGCTTTCCTGTGTGTTTTTTTTTTTTTTTTTTTTTAAAAGAAATGTATTTGTGCTCATCAAAATAGTGATAAAAAGTAACAGCATCGTTTTTTCTCTTTTTCCCTCATAAATGTAATAGTTTTCTCGCAAATTTTCTTTTCCTTTTTTTTTTTTTTTTTTTTAATAACTGCTTAATTTGTAACTTTTCTTGCCTTTTCTCCCCTCCTCTCTTTGTTTTCCCTCCCCTCTCTTCTCTATTTCTTCTGCTTCCAAAAAAATCTAAACTAAGGCCTTTTATTTATATATATATATATATATATATATATATATATATATATATATATATCTGTGGTACTTATTAGAAAGCGCTCAATATCAGAGATAGAGCTAACATATGTGGTTGGATTGAGGTAAGTTAGTGACCCTGGGTTTCTTTTAGATCGTCAGACACTCTGACAATTGCAAAAGTGTTAAACCCAGGGTCCTAAACTCACATCACTCCAATCACACACACACACACATATATATATATATATATATATATATATATATATATATATATATATATATATATATATATATATATATGATAAAAAAAAAGGCAGAGAAAACTCCTTATACTTGGGACAGTCTTTTGTGAATATTTATTCTGAAAAGAATTTCAAGATGTGTTAAAATAATCAATGAAATGTGACCATTTTAATTGTACATTGTCTGGGTTTGCACCTGCCATTATTCTGTGTTTTCAGATAAGCAAGCTTGTCACATATTGAGAAAACATCGTTCTAAATGTCTCTTTTTTTTTTTTTTTTTTTTCTTTTTAGAATGGAGAAAAAGACAGGCCAGTTCGCCATGCTGCTAGCAAAAACACAAAGGTAATTATTTGTCACCAATTTATCCTCTTGTCAGAGTATTCTTATGTTTTCTTTTATATAAAGCTAATTAGTTAATAAAAACATTATAAACTTTCCACTTTTTCCTATAATATGAATTCAAGGTGCAGATGGAGTGTTCACTTAATATTTTTCCACAAAAATGCTCCATGGCAATCTTTATATATAGCCACTCTTCACTTAATGACTAGGATTCATTCTAACAAGCTGGTCACTAGGTGAGAAGTTGTACCCACAACTACTTCTGACATACTATGCAAGTAATGGGTTTGTGTCAACCAACTTCAGGTAGATTTAATGTCACTTTTGAATGATTTATGACACTTATTTTTCTTTCCTTCTCTTCTTTTTTTTTTCTTTCTCTCCTCGTCTTCTTTTTTTTCTTTCTCTCCTTTATAATAATTTTCAAGGTCCAAGAGCCACTTGATGTAGATGGCTTCAGAAGGCACAGTTTATAGGGATATGTTGCGAAGATAACTATTAACCTTAGACTTAAACAGGTTAAGATTGTAATGATCGGGAAAGTAACCTCTAGGGAGTCTTTTTTTTTTTTTTTTTTTTTTTTTTTTTTAAAATTCACCTTGAACAAGATAATGCCACCAAGACACGAGTGCTACTGGAAGTGTAAGAGAAGGGACAGGGAACATGGATAAAACCCTCATCCTTTTCAAAAGACCAGGAGGAGTGTGAACTTGGCAATAGTCTAACCTATCTACTCCTATTGAGAAGACTGGTTTCAGATTAAGATATTAGACGTCTACAATTGACGTAGACTTTTGAAGGAACTGGAAACCCAATTCAAAACCTGCAGTTCAT
>CAHIKZ030001028.1:177500-255000 GCA_903632075.3 Acanthosepion pharaonis
ATGTGTACTCCATACAGTGCTAATATCCGGATATTGAGTTCAGCAGAATTTAGTAGCCAACACGAGGGTACATGTGGCACAAGGCCGATTTTAATGTGAGTCATCTGAGCCCGTAGGCTCGGCCAAAAAAATCTCTGTAGAACCTGCATAAATAGGTTCGGGTCTGTCTACCTCCCCAGTCGAGACTCTGCCCTTCAGCACAGCCTCGTCTGGGTTCCTCTCTGCACAAGGCAGAGAGTTCGACAGGAGCTGCAGACAGTCACAGCCTTGGTAGAACAGTCTATATCACTGTTCCCAGGTTTGAAACCCTCTGCCTACAGAAAGTGCAGTATAGCGTGTTTTCTTTCTGATCTACCTTTGTATATTATTAAAAGATTTTGGAAATCTCTTTTGTAACCAGTCACAGAACAATAAAGATGCTGTTCTTAATCTGCTTCTTTCCAATTTTTTTTAGGTTATCTACAAATCCATTCCAGAAAATTGGTCTATGTTGGGTGGTATTGATGACCCTGATTCTGACCGTGTCATTGAACATGATGATGGCAAAACATTTTTCTGTCAGAAATGGTAAGTGTATTTTAATCTCAGCATTTTTTAGCAATTATCTTATATTATTGTTATCGATTATCTTATATTATTGTTATCGATTATCTTATATTATTGTTATCGATTATCTTATTGATCATCGATTATCTTATTGATCATCTATTGATTTGTTTGAAACTGAAATATTAATTTTTTTTTTTAACCTTAAATTTGAACATTACCTATGAGATGATGTCATTGTTTTATAATGTGTGCAAACATAAAACAATGAGTTCATACCATAATGTTCAAATTTAAGGTTATAAAAAATAACATTTAATATATTTTATTTATTACCATTGTTGTTATCACTAACCTCTTAACATTTCATAATTTGTGAAAACTTTCTTCATTTTTAACCAAATTTTTGTTTTTGCAAACTTGTGTCATCTTGACTCCCCACCCCACACACGCTCTGAGGAAAAATCAACCTTACACCAATTAAAAAGTGTATAGATCATTTTTTTTAAAAAACAAAAATGGGAAAATAACCAGTCGGGGTGCTGAATATAACATCAGTCAGCTAAGTGACCAAATTTCATATCGGTTTATATATATATATATATATATATATAGGACACCAAAGTCAAAATCAAACGGTGGCAGTTTGTATTGCATTCAAACATAAAACAAACTGGCAGTGCCATGTGTTGACCTACATGTTCACTTTTATGTTTATATACTCTGTCATATATATATATATATATATATATATATATATATATATATATACACACACACACACACACACACACGGTGTGATGGGTGTTAAATTGTTGCCATTTTGTGCATGCTTGTTTATTTTTGATTTTGTCGACTGCACAATATAGTAGGGTCAGTCGGGTACAATCTGGAGTGGGGGAAGAGCACCATAATGTAATTCACTCTACCAGAAATTTAGAAGACCGTGCAGAGGATTCGGAAAGAGTTGGTCAAGTCTAATGATGATTATAAATGTATTTGGAGTGCTCACTAATGATGGCGACGTTATGCCTTCACTCATCTTCCCATAGAGCCTTGGGCACAATAATGAGGTCTACATCAAGTGTCTTGATGAAGTAGTGTTGCCCTGAGTCAAGTGGGTGGCTGCTAGAAGACCCTATGTCTGGCAATAGAACTCTAAACCATGACACATAAGCAAGAGAACCCAGTCATGGCTGTTAGACAATTTTTGTGACCACATCACCACTTATATCTACCTAATAGCCACCTAACTTCCCAGACTGCAACCCCCTTGATTATTATGTGTGGGGCAGTTTAACCCGGAAACCTGGTTAAAATTTTTATGAAACTGAAATTGTTTGGTTTAGTGCTATCCCTACTGAGTGACCATATCCAAAGAAACATTATTGAATAAAGACTTTAAGATATTAATAAAATTAAATTTTAGCAACATTTATATACTGTTGTAAGAGAAAAAGATTGAACAAAAATATGTTAAAAACATTTAATTGACTAGATTTTTACGACATGATATCTGAAATCTATTTGTTTCAGTTTTCAGAATAAAAACTTAGTGGTAAAATTAAGTTAACAACAAAATAGCAAGTAAAAATAAAAAATAGTTGCCAGTTTCATCTTAATATTAAATTTTATGAAGTTTTTTTTTATATACATATAAGGGCTTTTGTTTTCTATTAAGCCAGTATGTCAATCATGAAATAAACTTGTAAACAAGAAAAATGAATGAAGATCTTTTTTTATGAATAAATTTGTTTTTTATCTAGGAAATGCACCTAAATGAGATATTAAGAATAATTAAAATAGTTCTTAATTCCACTTTTAAAATGTGTATATTTCCAGATATGTGAGTCTCTAGTGTAAAATTGTTTTTTACAAATAAAATTGATTCTATCTAGCTAGCAAATACACTTAAAATTAGATAATAAAAAAATAAATTACGTTTTAATCTCGGTTTTAAAATGTGTATATTTTCGAAACTGCAAACTCCTTTTCTTTTTTTAAACTCATAGTAACAATTATTCTTTTTTAGCCACTAGTGTACGGGGGTTTTTTTTTTTTTTTTTTGTTTTGTTTTTTTGTTGTTTTGTTTTGTTTTGTTTTACTGTTCTGCCTATGAAATTCTTCAAAATAAGGAAAATTAATTCATTTTATTTTTACAAATATCTTTATAGTTATATATTAAAATGATTAAAATAGTTTTTAATTGCAGTTTTAAAATGTGTATCTAAAAAAGAACAGTTGATACAGATTTGGAAATATACACATTCTAAATATGAAATTTAAAAGCTTTTAATTATTTTTAACATTTAATTTTTATGTTTAAAAAAAAAAAAACATACATTTATTTGGGGGAAAAATATAACATTGATTTTCCTTTTGAAGAAATTTATTTGTAAAATCTCAATAACAGTTGACTGACATACCAGAAAAGAATTGCTGTATTTTTAATTATTTTAAACATGAGGGGTTTCAGTTTTTGGCTTTTTAAAAGACACATCATAAACTTTACTAATTTCTAGTGAGAGTTATACCATTTTCTCTTTGAACTATCTTGTCCAAAGACACAAAAATATAGATAGTTTATGTGATGATTTCTTTCATATTTTACCGATTTGTTAATAAACATGGTAGTTATTTTTAGTTGACAATTTATTCAAAAGTTTAATAAATAAACTTTAATTGAAAACAAGTGTCTGTCAATGTAGTTTCTGTTTCAATAATTTGAAAGTTCTTTTACCACACATTGTTACTATCAGTTTGCTTACTTTATAATTTTGCTTCCACGGGTTAGGGAAGAAATGAATATCTTCCTGGTTGTAGTTTAAGTCTTCTAATTGGGTGTACAATTTCAAGAATATTGATAAAGATGGGTCACTTTGATTTTGTGAAACAAAGTAATGTGAAAATTTAGTCTCAAAAAATCATATTTTGCATTTTCGGCTGTTCAAAGCAAAATACCGTTTTAACTCACTCTAAAAAAAAAAATAATTCAATGAATATAATGTAAGCAGCACATTGTGGTAGTGTTCATAGTGAATGTTATTGAGCGTTGGTTTTTTTTTTTTTTTTTTTTTTTTTTTTTTTTTTAGGGCTTCCATTATTTTTAATTTTTTTTAAGGTTTTTGTGCCTTTTGGACAGTTTTTTATAAATTTTGTGTCCATAAAAGAAAACACTTGTACGAACACCAGATAAATTAAATAAAAAGCTTAATTGCACTACCTTGTCATCTTTAATGAAACACACACAAATTTTTATATGTTTGTGTGTTGTTTTTTTTTTTTTTTTAATCCCTATATAACATCACATGACTTATAAATGTTATTTTCAATCTTTTGATTTTAACTTCTGTTCTGGATTCTACTTAAACAGGTATGACCCAGAACTGGCAAGATTTGAAGACATTCCAGAAGATGCCAAACCAACCACTCAGAATTTGCACAAATTCTGCTCTAGTTGTTGTCGGCTAGAAATGCTTAGAAAGGTAACTTTTGCTTGCACAGAAAAGATTACAAATTAGAGAGTGAGTTGATTCTCCTCGCTTATTGCCTCTTGTCTTTATCTCTCATTCTTGGAGTTGTATCTCAAATTTTGGCAATTTTCTCTCTTCTCCTTTTTCTTTCTTTCTTTCTTTGTTTGCCTTCTTGCAGTTATTAAAATTTTGAAAATAAGTATTTTTCTTTCTTTGTAAATAAATCAATGCCTTCGAACCCTTTTGCAGCATTCTTTGACTTCTATTAAATTCACACCATGCAAGGCAAGACACAAGGGGTTACAGGTTGTGGAAGAATTAGGGAGAGAAACGTTAATAATGAGCAGAAAGAGTAATCAGGAGGACAGGAGATGGCAATTGCATTTCTGGAAAGCATGGCACCAGAAGGGAGTCCCACAAGTGCAAAGTGTGAGAAAAGAAACTGCTAGCATAGAATTTACAGTTTCATCTAGCCAGCTCAACTGTAAACTGATGAAGATCTCTATGCCAGTCTAGTATTGTGCCTAAATTCAAAGACTCTAGGTATCATAATGAAGAGCTCATTTGAACAATTAACCTGAAAGTATTTATAGAAAAGACACATACAACCATACGTCTGTTGGAGAATCTTATCAAGGAGCTCAAGGTAAATAGAGGCACTGCACTATATCTAGCAGCAATATTCTAAGAATCATAGACTCACAGATATGTAAGATAGACTCTGGAGAGAAAAATTGTTTTGCACGACACAGAGAACCAACTTCCTTAGCAGCTGACAGAGCAATAGATTCAATATAGTCTTTCCACTTCATGTCAGCTGAGAACGTTAGCCCGAGACGGTACAATGGTTGTGTCATCAGTGTAGATACCAAGTTGAGAGCTGATGCCATTGGGAAGGTTATTAATGAAAATTAAAAACTGGTAGGACCACGATATTCCTACTCACGGGCAATGGAACGAGAACAATCTACCCTGGTAGATTAAATAAAGGGTTCAGTTTGAAATCCCCTGTAGGTTACCTGGATCGACATGCGTTTGAAGAGCACAATGACCAAAATGTTGTGATAACAACAAAGATGAGGACAATAGTCATAAATGTAAATAATGTAAATACACATCATCATAAAACTATTACAACTATAGACTTACAGCTATATCATATTTACAATCCCTGAAGTTAAGCAATGTCAAGCCTGGTCAGTACCTAGATGGGTGACTGTTCGGGAATATGAGGTGCTATAAGCTTGGATGTGCAGGTGGTGTAATGGTTATTGTCTTGAAATTGGAAATCAGAGCTATGGATACACATCTTTACCCTCATCTATGGGTTAATTAGTAGGACTTGTATCAATTGCTATTTCCATGGAAATTGTTTCGATGAACTATATTCCTTTGTTTCACCTTCTAACAGTTCTAAGACCCACCATCCCATGCACATTATAGCAAACCATCCTCATTCCTTTTGTAGTCCATTGGTGAGATGTAAGTTCCACTCCAGCAGTTTCTTCTCATGAATAGCTGCTTTGTGCAACGAACTCCCAAGAGGATGTTCTTCTGATCACTACAATCCTGACCTGTTCAATTCTTGTTAACAGTTATCTTTCCAAATATCCCCATAAAGTTTAATCCTCTACCTCCAGTGGCTCTTGGGCCTTGTACAGGGTAAACATCATTGTAAAAAAAAAAAAAAAAAAATCTCAAAAAATTCTTAATTATTTCAAAAAAATTCTTATCTAAAAATATTTTTTGGCTATTTAACTTACAAAGTGTTGATAAGCTGTAAAAAAAAAAAAAAAAATGGGTCGATATACAACTATAATTAAAAAAAGTCCTTTATATGATACAATAGGTGGTCTTATGTATGTTCAATATTTTTTAAATTGTTTTGAGCATTTTGCAAAATATATTTTTTCCCTCGATGAGTAGAAATTTTGTTGTTGTGGTTTTGTTTTGAATGAAATTGCCTTAATTGTATATTTTGTCTGTGTATATTCAACTAGTTGAATGATTTTATATATTTTTATTTTTTTTATTTTTATTTTTTTTATTTTTATTTTTTTTATTTTTTTTATTTTTTGACAGAAAGAAACTCCATGCCTTGGGGAACCCTTGGAGAATAATAGTGAAGATTCAAGTCGAACGTATTACAAGTCGGTAAAGCGTGACAATGTAGAGTACAAGATTGGTGATTGCTGTTATATTGATCCCAGTGCCTTCTCATTCAATGTCAAACATGTTTCATCTAAAAAGCTCAAATATGAAAAACGGGAGGTATAGAATTCATATATTTTTAAAATTGATCTATTTTGATGTCTGTGATTTCTATTAAGTTCTTGTATCTACAGCAATATTTATCTCGTGTGTGTGTGTGTATATATATATATATATATATATATATATATATATATATATATGCACATTTCATTGAATACAACAGACAAGGTGATTTTATTTAGTTTCTTATTCAATTTCTCATGCAATCTAATAATTTTATTCTTTTCGGATGATAAATTATATAAGAACTGTCTGAATGTTCTTTTTATCTGAGAGCTTTCGGCTATACATTTAGCCATTTCCCAGAATTAAATATTTTAACTGTTAAATAAGAGTTTGTTGTATGTTTTATAAAATGTTTTCTTTTTTCAAAACCTGGTCAAGATATTGTGTCCATGTTCAAAGTTAATATTATTAAGTGTTAGTTTTTTTTGTTTTTATTAATAAGGCTTCCATTATTTTTAGCCTTTTTTTTTTTTTTGCATGTAGATGATGCTATTAGTGTTGTCACTATATATATATATATATATATATATATATACACACACTTCATAAAAATAATTTCTAAAGAAAGGTCAGTATAAGCTAGAACAAACATTCTTTATAAGAAATTACTGGAAATGATTAAATATTTTCTTGATGGTTCATGCTGAGGATGTAAAAACAGTTAAGATTTAATGTTTTCATTTATATACACACACACCCACACACCATTGACTCTCCCATCAATTTTGACATATGAGGATCTGATAACCTCATTCAGTTTGTATGTTTGTGCTGTATGTGATACTTCAGTCTTTCTATTGACCCCCCCCCATACAACTCAACATATTGTGCAACAGTGAGGATCTCGGGACATGGCAACAGGAATATTTTCTGACACTTTTCGTCTTTGACTTTCATCTCGTAGCCAGTCAGTACAATTGATTTCAAAATCTTTGATAAGACTCTGGCACAAATATCTCCATTTATTTCTACCCAGGGCATCTTACTTGAAATTAGTATGAGACACATTGAAAGCTGAGAAGTTACTCTTTAGCTTGTCTTTACACCTGAGTCATGGCTGTCCAGCAGAATTCTTACTGGACCATGAAAGTCTCAATTTCACCAATGTTTCATTTTGCAAGAAGGACAGCATTGGACACCCTATTGTCAAAAGCATAGCTGCAGATTGCAGAGACACATCTTCTGTAGAAGACACCCAGCTGATTGATATGGGGCCTAATAAATTTTATATATATATATATATACACACTATGAAATTAATACAAATGATATTGGTTTGTACAGGGACGATGGGCTAATGGTCATTAGAAACTCAACGAACTTCAAAATAGATAGAATTAGAAAGTTATTATATAAAGAATTTAAAAGCATGGGCTTAAAAATTACAGTTAGTACTAAATTAAAAAAAGTAGACTTCCTAGATATAACTTTAGATCTAAATAAAAATACATACACACCTTATAAAAAACCCAACACCAATCCTTTATATATACATCCTAAATCAAATCACCCCCCATCTATAATTAAACATATACTGTTATCTATAAGTAAACGAATTAGTACAAATTCAGCTAATAACAAGATTTTTGATGAGCATATCAATGGCTATAATAAGGCTCTAAAAGATAGTGGCTACAAAAAACCCAAAACTAGCGATATAAAAAAATGAAAATGGAAAACATAGAAAAAAACAGATGTAGAAAAATTATTTGGTATACTCCCCATATAACCAAATGGTAAAGAACAGATTAGGACATAAATTCCTCACATTAATAGTCAAGCATTTCTTTTATGAAAATAAACTAAGTACTATTTTCAATAAAAACACACTAAAATTAAGTTATAGCTGTACAAAGAACTTAGAAAAAATCATTAAGAACCATAATGCTAATATCTTAAATAAACACTTATACCAAAACCAAAAAAAATTTAGACAATAGAAAAATTATGATAAAACTGATGTAAATAAACAAAAACTATGTAATTGTCGAAACCCTCAAAATTGCCCACTACAAAATAAATGTTGCACTGAATCATTAGTATACCAATGCAATATCTCTTCGATTGAAAATCCTGATAACATAAAAATATATATAGGTTGCACTAGCCATGAATTCAAAAAAAAAGATTCAACCAACATCAAACTTCATTTAGAATAAATAAATATAAAAATCAAACATCTCTCTCAAAATATTTCTGGCATCTAAAAGAATCAAATAAAACACCTACAGTAAAATGGAAGTTAATAAGAAGAGCTAGAATTTGTAGATCATTAAACCAACCCGTGTCCTCTATGTATACAAGAGAAACTATATATTACTAAGTTTATAAAAAATAAAAATTTACTGAATCAGAGAAATGAAATAGCTATTATATGTCGTCATTGTCAAAAAATTTTCCTTAAATAATATATAAAAAAAAAAAAAAAAAAGTCTATTGAATGGCAGGAAAAATGTTTTAAACTGTTATTTAAAATTTAAAATTGTGGTTAAAACGTATTAAAACATAAACACCGTTTAAAAAATTGTAGTTAAATAAAATGTATCCTAACCGAAACACCTCTATAATAAATGTACTACAAACACTTGAATGAATCCGATAAAACACCTCCTGAAAAATGAAATTATAACTAAAGCTAGATGATGTAAGGTAATGTATGACCCATTGTTCTTTGTACATACATATGAAACTTTATTACTCAGGTTACATATATTTAAAATAAATAATTTAATTAATTAATACATAAAGTTTACTAAATCTGAGAAATGACTTAGATAGTTTTGTAGTCTGTGCCATTTATATTACTTAAATATTTAAATATAATAGTTTAAAAATTGTAATTTACATATACTTTGTTATGGAAAATAATTATACTTACTATGAGTAATTATCCTTCTGTTATAAAGCAATGTGGTCAATTAAAACTAACAATGAAAATATTTTAAAATTTTAATGTGGTAATTTTAAAATTGTAATTAAAATTGTAGTTAAATAAAAATAACCTGTTCTTGGTACATACATATGAAAATACTTAGGTTTAAATTTAAAATAAATAAATAAATTAAGTAATAAATAAAGTTTACTAAATCCGAGAAATGACTTGGCTAATTTTGTAGTAAGTTCCATTAATATTACTAAAATAATATTTTAAAATATAAAGGTTTAAAAAATTTTAATACTTGGATATTGAAAAATAATTTTACTTAATGAGTAATATTCCTTCTGTTATAAAGTAATATAGTTAATATAACTAACAATGAAAATATTTCAAAAGTTTAAAGTTTGTAATTTTAAAATTGAAATTAAAATTAAAGTTAAATTGAATGAATTTAACCTAAAACAAGTTTTTTTTAAATAATACTACACATTAAAAAAAGAACAAAAAAGCAAATATATAAAATAAAATTAATATAAAAATTAATATGAAATTAAGATGTAAATTTTGAATGAATGTCCTTTGTACTTACATGAGAAACATTTATCACTAGGTTTATATATATATATAAAAAAAAAAAAAAAAAATGTAACCTCATATACATACTTTTAAACTTGAATTAATACATAAAGTTTACTAATTCTGAGAAATGACTTAGATAAAATATTATTATTATTTTTAAATAATATCTAAATTAAAAGTTTAAAATTGTAATTTACATATACTTTGATAAAAAAAAATTTTTACTTACTATGAGTAATTATCCTTCTGTTATAAAGTAATATAGTCTAAATTAAAACTAATAATGAAAATATTTTAAAATTTTAAAGTTATAATTTTAAAATTGAAATTAAAATTGTAGTAAAATAAAATGAATTCTAACATGTTATTTATACATACATTGAAACTTTAAAATTAGGTTACATATATTTGAAATAAATAAAAATTAATTAATAAATAAATAAAGTTTACTAAATCTGAGAAATGACTTAGCTATAGTAAGTGCCATTAATATTACTTAAATAATATTTAAATTTAAAGAGAAGAAAAAAAAAAAAAAAAAAAAAATTTTATATACTTTGATATGGAAAAATAATCTTACTTAATATGAGTAAGTTTATGTTATAAAAGTAATATAGTCCTAAACAATGAAAATATTTAAAAAATTTTAAAGTTGTAATTTTGAATTTGTAATTAAAATTGTAGTTAAATTGAATGAATTTAACCTAAATTTATTTTAAATAATACTACACGCATTAAAAAAGAATCCAAAAAATAACACCTATAGTAAAAATAAAATTAATATGAAACCATAACATTCTTTTGAATGACCCATGTCCTCAGTACTTACATGTGAAATATTATAATAATAGGTTTATATATAAAAGAAAAGTTTACTGAATCAGTGAAATTAAGTAACCATATGTCATACAATAAAAAAAAAAAAAAAAAAAAAAAATGTAACCTCATATACATACTTAAACTTAATGTTAAAATAATCCTACATAATATAATGGATTCTAATACATTTAACTGTTCTTAAAAAAGAATATAGTAAAATAAAAATTAAAAAGGAAAATATTTCAAATCGTAGTTAAATAAAAAGTATTGTAAAAAAAAAATCTTTAATTTTAAAAGATGACGTTGAAAATTTTTACCGTTAAGAATTTTTTTTTTTTTTTTTTTTTTTTTTTTTTTTTAAAATTCAGACGACATCCATTCAACCGACGTCAGGTTTCAGTGTAAAATACATCCTCACCCCTTACCAAAATGTAGCTAATAACTGATACAATGATACTGTCATAAGGAAAAATCTAGACACCCCGTGTTCAATTTGAGTAGAATATTCTGTAACCATGGAAACGTGATTTTAGCTGTGTATTTTAAACCCGGTAAATTTTAAAAAGTTACTCCAAAATTCGCTTGAAGATGAAATGGAACTAATGCTTTTTAATTTATTTGCAAAAATAAAATTAGGGTTTTTAGCTTCTATTTTTGAAACATGGTTGGAACTGTGTAGTGAAAATAACCATATTTTAAATCAATTTTAATTTATAATATATATATATATATATATATATATATATATATATATATATATATATATATATATAATTATGATTATTATTTTTAAAAAAATATGATTTCTTCACTACATAAAGAGTTCTCATGTTTCAAAAACATAGAGTCAAAACCTCAATATAATTATTAAAAATTAAATTGAGTTAAGGTATCAAGCCCTGTTTCATCCTCAATTTTTAAATTTTTAGAATAACCAATCTTGAAATTTACGCATCTTTATAAGCATGTTCACTTGCAAAATTAATTACTATAGAAACGGCTGGGGCGACCATTTTGATAGGGGGTCTAACAGTTAATTTTTATCCGCATATCAGTCACCTTCTGAAAGAGGTCAAGCTGAGGTAGGGTGGGGTATCCATTTCAAAGCATTTGGCCTTTATTTAAAAGTGGTTAATTGAAATAGTGATCCTTTCTGTAATAGTCGGAATTTATTTAAAATTTATTTTCATTTGATTTCAGCTTGATGAAGACTTGTATAGCGAATCGTACCGTAAGTCTTCTGATTACATAAAAGGCTCCAATATATCTGTGCCGAAACCTTTTCATATTGGTCGTATCTCTCAAATTTTCTGCCGTAAAGTATGCAGTGGTCGGCTGATGGATCTCACGGACATCAAGATTCGGATCAACAAATTTTACAGGTAATCTATTTTCTTAGATCTCAAAAAAAAAAAAAAATAAATGTTTGCATGCCTCTGAAGTAATATACTTAGTAAAATTTTGACCCCCCCCTCCGGTGTTGCTTCATTACCAAAAACAAAAAAAAATAATGAGTATCAGATAAGGTAAGCTTCATTCACTGATGTTTCAAATCAGAAAGACAACTACACAGTGTGCAAAAAAAATAAAAATAACAAAATTCTGTCAAACATGAATGACGTTTTATTTCCAATGAAACTGCGGATTTTTGTGTCTGTCTCAAAAGACATTGAACGGTTTCTGATAAAATGTCGGTGATAAATCATTGCTTCCTTTCCTTGCAGATAATTTTTTTAACATGATCACCTATATCCTAAAGGTACATAGCAGAAAAACAATTATAAAATTGAAAATGACTGCTATGAATTCAAAGTTGAGTCAAAAGAAAAGAGAAACCACTCCAATATCTTTCCAAGAACTTGGGAGTGATCTACTGTTCTGGATACTTAGCCATGGAGCAAGACTGTTCGGTCTTCCAGCAACCACCTACATTGACCAGCTATGTTATGACATGGAATGCCACCTTAATGACCTTCCGACCTCAATGCAGGACCATGATGGTTGGCGTGAATGTCCGTGCTAGCTTGACCAAATTTAAAAAAAAAAAAAAAAAAAAATTTATTTTTTTTTTATTTTATTTTTTTTTTTCGGTGATTGGTTTTTGTTGTCAAAATGTTTAAGAGGATTGTTTCTTAACCTCAAGAGCTGAAGAGGTGCAACTTTACTTTCAAACTTTTTAATTTTTTGACTTCCAGGTGGGATTCATTTTTGTTTTGTGAGGAGTTCAACCACTGAATAAGTATAGACAAAAGATAAAAATTAGAAAAAAAAAAAATTACATTAAAATAAAAATATTAATTAATAAAATACATTTAAAAAAAAAATGGAAGTATATTTTATTAATTGAACAAATGTCTTCAAATCACTTTTAATTCTTTTTTTTTTTTTTTTTTTTCTTTTTTGATATATTCTAGACCTGAAGATACGCACAAAGGTCAGGTGGCTTCGTATCAGGCTGATCTCAATATGTTGTATTGGAGCTGTGAAGGTTAATTTTTTTTTTTTTTTTTTTTTTTTTTTTTCACCTCTTTCTCTTTAGAAGGCAAAAAAAAAAAGTAAAGTGATTTCCCATTGATTTCTTTCCGCGGGCCTGTCCATTCCATTTATGAATCGAGGAAGCTTGAATTTTTGATTCTCCTGTGGAGTGGACGCTTTCGATTGGAGGAAAGCTGATTTGCATTAAAAATCTCTTTTAAAGCCATTTGCATTTTCTGATTGATATTTTCGCATGGCTTGTTGCACGGTCACATGTTGGTAACTGCCAGCAGGGTAACCTGGGTGAACGAGTCTAATGTTGGATAAACCTGAAACTCCTAAAGATCTCATGGCAGCATCACTTCAGAGGCAGGTGTGGTCACTTTATTCTAAACTCCACTTGACTGATATACAGGGTGGTCCGAAAGTCTTGTCACCCATACTCAGTTCTATTTCAGATGGCTGACATGAAAATGGTGTCCATACAGACCTTTACGATGTGTGACAGCATCATTGAAAGTGAATGAACTGAATCCACTACATGTGCTTTGTATTACTTTTTTTGTTTTCTTTACATTTTAGTAGGGGTGACAAGACTTTCGGACCACATTGTATATTCATTGGGTGGAAAAAAAAATTGATTCAAGATTATTTACATTCAGACTCTTCTTTGTTGTTGTTATCACATGATAATGAATGAAAAATCACTGGAGAAACCTTAGTATTTAAAAAATAAAATTTGATGACTGAATCACAAAATTTCTAATTAGTACATCGTTGTAATATTAAACTAGGTGCCACCGCTTTTTCGCGGGAAAACAGATAGCATAATGAAAACGGCTACAAACTTAATAAAAAATAAAGTTTTATCGTCAAAATGTTTATTATTAAGATGAAAGACCAAAGTATTAGCACGTTCGAAATTTTGGTTAAAATCTTTTGTTTGTCATTGCGGTGGTTAACTAATAACATTGACATTTGGTGCTTTTTTCCGGTGAAAACATTTATTTGGAAATTCTTGTAAAAAATCAAATAATTGTTTGGTTTTTAATGAAATTTTCAGAACTTATTCACAAATGAAGGAAATTATTTTTTAAATGTTGTTTTTAGAAAATTTTGGTAAAAAATTTTTTTTTTTTTTTTTTTTTTTTTTTTTTAAATATGTCCCCAACCCCCTACTTAATTTCATGAAATTTTACACAAAACCTTTCTATTTCCTGAAATTTTTTTGTTAAAAGTAGGAGTCCTTGGAGATTGTAAATCAACTAAATTTTTTTTTTTTTTTTTCCAATTTGAGCTATTCTAACTGAAAATCTGCTCTGAATTGAAAAATAATGAATGCAATAAAACTATGACATTTAATTAGAAAAGCTTTTAATTGCTTTTATAAATAAGTTATATTAAGGACATTATTATCTGAAGAAATTTTTCTGATGAATAATGAATTTTACAAGAATTTTTTCATTTTTTAAAAATTTTAATAATAATTTATAATAGTTTAAAATTGTGTAACATTCTGTACTGGACTATTTCTTGGATGTGATAAGTGGAAACAAAGTTTACAAATCCAAAATTGAAAAGATTAATCAACTTAGTTGAGCTATTTTATTAAAATAATTTTTTATTTTGTATTTTTTTTAATTAATATGTTCCTTATTTTCATGTATGGTAGACTGAAATTGCCATTATTATGATATAAAAGTTGTCCCTTTATTAAGTCGCTTCAGTTATGTTTCAACAGGTTTTCAAAATTTCCATTCAGCTTTAAAAGTTTAAAGCTTAAACTAAGTTTTACTTTTTTCAATTACTGTTTCACTAAATATTTTTATTTTATGCATTTACATTAGTGTGGGTCATACTTCAATTGAATAATCATGGTATTTCATTTGTTATTAAATTCTAAAATTAATTGAAGAAAATTTTATAGTATTTTAATTTTTATTTTTGCATCTTCAAAAGGTAAATAAAAGTCAATAAAATATTAAGTAATTGCGGCAAATATGTTCATTTGTAAAAATTACTAAATAGTTAAAAATAAAAACAAAAAAGTGTTCACTTAGATTTTTGACAATTGGGTCATCCATACTACCTGTCATTGCTTCGTCAATCAGCAGTCCATTAAACATTGGATCAGATGGACAGGACCACTCGTTAATAACTGGTTGTATATGATTTTTTTTTTTATGCTATAAGTAATATTTATTTCAAATCAGATTAGTTTAACTTTAAATTTTCTAATTTTACTAAAATAATGTGTCAGAAATAGATATATATTTATTTTTTGAAAGAATTTTAAAATAGAAAAATGTTTTGTTTACAAATTTCTTAAAATTAAGAAAATGGCTGCTTTTAAGAAAATTTTAAGAAATTGACATTCCAATTTATATAATTTTTATTTGAAATATACCAGATTATTTTACTTTACTTAATGGAAATAATAAATTTAATTATTAAGCTTTCAATTAAAGCTAAAATGAAATCTTCAAGAAAGACTTTTCATTTTTAATATTTAATTTTAAACCTTAGGTATTGAAAATTTATGCCAAAAAAAGTGGAGGTACCTATAAAATAACTTTTATTTGCTGTATTTACTATATAGTGATAAAGTAAATAGTAAAAGCATATTGTTGCTATTAAATTATCATAACACTAATGTGGCTAATATAGATTTAATGTAAATATATGGCTTATGACGGGTCAGCAAACCTTTTAGCCTTTGTTGGCCAGATCATCTATTAATGAATGGACTGTAGGCAAGAGAAAGGCTATACAATAAGATAAAGAAAACAAATACATTAGGCATTGCAAACAGAAATAAACACTTTTTCTTTTCTCTTTGCTTTTTGTCTCTCCTTTCTGTTCTTCTCTTCCTTTCTGTTCTTCTCTTCCTTTCTGTTCTTCTCTTCCTTTCTGTTCTTCTCTTCCTTTCTGTTCTTCTCTTCCTTTCTGTTCTTCTCTTCCTTTCTGTTCTTCTCTTCCTTTCTGTTCTTCTCTTCCTTTCTGTTCTTCTCTTCCTTTCTGTTCTTTCTCTTTCCTTTCTCTTCCTTTCTGTCTCTTCCTTTCTGTTCTTCTCTTCCTTTCTGTTCTTCTCTTCCTTTCTGTTCTTCTCTTCCTTTCTGTTCTTTCTCTTCCTTTCTGTTCTTCTCTTCCTTTCTGTTCTTCTCTTCCTTTCTGTTCTTCTCTTCCTTTCTGTTCTTCTCTTCTTTCTGTTCTTCTTCCTTTCTGTTCTTCTCTTCCTTTCTGTTCTTCTCTTCCTTTCTGTTCTTCTCTTCCTTTCTGTTCTTCCTTTCTGTTTCTGTTCTTCCTTTCTGTTCTTCTCTTCCTTTCTGTTCTTCTCTTCCTTTCTGTTCTTCTCTTCCTTTCTGTTTTCTTCTCTTCCTTTCTTCCTTTCTTCTCTCTTCCTTTTGTTCTTTCTTCCTCTTCCTTTCTGTTCTTCTCTTCCTTTCTGTTCTTCTCTTCCCTTTCTGTTCTTCTCTTCCTTTCTGTTCAATTCTTCTTCTTCTTCTCTTCCTTTCTGTTCTTCTCTTCCTTTCTGTTCTTCTCTTCCTTTCTGTTCTTCTCTTCCTTTCTGTTCTTCTCTTCCTTTCTGTTCTTCTCTTCCTTTCTGTTCTTCTCTTCTGTTCTTCTCTTCCTTTCTGTTCTTTCTTCCTTTCTGTTCTTCTCTTCCTTTCTGTTCCTTTCTGTTCTTCTTCCCTTTCTGTTCTTCTCTTCCTTTCTGTTCTTCTCTTCCTTTCTGTTCTTCTCTTCCTTTCTGTTCTTCTCTTCCTTTCTGTTCTTCTCTTCCTTTCTGTTCTTCTCTTCCTTTCTGTTCTTCTCTTCCTTTCTGTTCTTTCTCAGATCATGAATATTTAAAAAAATTTTTGATTAAATTTTATAAAAAAGTAATGGTGGGGAGGTCCAATGTAAATTAATTGTAAAATGACCACCCCAAACACGCAAGCCCAAACAAGTATGTTTATACCAATGTAAGAAAAAAATTCTTTTTTCGTTGTTGTTTTTTTTTTTTTTTTTAATACTTTTGTAATGTGTGTAATGTTATTCTTCATTTATCTTATGTTTTATAGACTCTACCTTATAATTGACAATTTTATAATTGGATTTTACCAATTATAAGTATTTTGTTGTATATATTTGTGATTTGAAGTACATAATCCACAGTAATATAAAAATAAAATTTAAAAAAAAAGTTTTTCTGGTTGCAAGGCCTACTGTACAATTCGACCAAAAACTTAAAATATGAGATTAATCTATTTAAATCGGTCAAGTTATTGTTTACTTAAATGAATGGTCAGTGCCTGTTAAAAAAACTATTTGTGCTTAATCAAGGGGATGCCAATTAGAAATCAGATCTTTAAAATGGAAAAATAGTGACCATGATGCATTGATCAGTGGTAAATAAATATAACAGAAATGACTTTAATGCAAACATTTGATGTAAAACAAAATACAACTTGCTACCATTCATGATCTGTCAGTGTGGTCACATGAAAGAAAAAATTTGTTTGCAGGTCAATGAGAATCCCTCTGTGTTACCAGTTGTCTACTTTTTGCTTATGATTCTAAGGAAACATTGCAAATATAATAAAGAAATTTTTTAGAAAATAGTTTTGCTATAGAAAAGCATTGCTCCACTGGTAAAAGACGTGTCATCCATAGTCAGCAAACGTTCACAATGATAAATCTGCTTAATTCTTTAACCATAAATACTCATCATAAAATTTGGTATTATGAAAAGTGAAATAAAACTCTAATATCAGCTATAGATTTTTAATCAATATTATAGATTTTAAAATTAAAAAAATACACTTTTAGTTTTCTAAAAAAAAAAAAAAAAGTTTCTCAAAAAACAGTTGTAAACATTAGTTTTATAAAAATAACATTATAGTTTTCTAAAAATCATTATTATATTCAAAAACAAAGAAAAAGTCCCCCCCCCAACCCCAAAAACTTTTTTTAAAGCATTTCACCCCAAGCAACGTGGGAGTGCCACTAGCACACAAGGAATTACAGAGAGTGGGACTAAAGAAGCATGATAGAAGGATGGAGAATAGATCAAAGCAGCTGGAGATGTCAATTGACATTGCATTTAAATAGTTGGAATTTATAGCTATCAGGGAAGCAAGTAAGAGGAAGGGAGTTTCACAGATGGGAAGTGCGAGACTTGAAGCTATTGGGTTAGAAGTACTAGCTAAATTTAACAATTTCGACAGTGAAAGGGTGGGCCTGAGATACTAACTTTGTACACGTTTAAATTCATACAATTTGGGAACTAGCGAAAGTAGCTTGTTGGAGCAGTTACCATGAAATTATTTGTAGAAAAGACAGAGGGAAGTGACAGAACGTCTGTGAGAGAGCAACCGTAAACGAGATGCCAGATCAGAGCCAATCACATTGCATATCTGTCTCGGGATTTTGTCAAGGACCTTAAGACGAACAGTGGGGGCTCCAGACAATATATAGTAACAGTATTCCATGCAAGGGTGAATGGTTGATTTATAGATTTGAAGGATGGACTCGAGTGAGAAAAACTTTCTGGCACATCACAGAGAACCAACTTTCCTTGTGGTAGATGAAGCTATTGATTCAGTGTGTTTGTTCCATCTCAGATCAACGGACAGTGTGAATCCAAGCAGTTGCAGGGAAGTGCTTTTATGGAGTTGAGCATCAGATATTTTAATGGGAGACAGGGTGGATTCTCTGTGCTGGGTAAAAGAGATCAGTTTTGTTTTTGAAGCATTAAAGTTAACCAGCCATTATAAGTTTCTATGTATTAATCTGTGCTGTCCTAAAAATGGGATGAGTTAAATTTATTTTCTGGTGTCATTTGTAGAAAGAAAATCTGTAAAGTTTATCAGGTGAAACTGTTTAGTAAGTTTTCATATTGCAGTTGTCAGGGGATAAACTTTTGCTTTGATGTACCAAAGAACAACACTGGTGCTTTTAGAAGAAATTTCAACGTGAGAAGTACTAAGTCCTACCAAATGGTCAGAGTATGTTGGATGAATATTTAACCTTTTAAGCCGTTCCCACCACTCCTATCAGTTGATTAAGCATTGTAAGCTGGAATTATTGTCCCCAAAGTAAAAGGCAATGTCTTTATTATTATGATTTTATGAATTTTTTTTTGAATTTTTTTTTTTTTTTTGAATTTTTTTTTTTTTTTGAATTTTTTTTTTTTTTGATTTTTTTTTTTTTTTTTTTTTTGAATTTTTTTTTTTGAATTTTTTTTTTTGAAATTTTTATTTTGAAATTTTATTTTTGAAATTTTTATTTTTGAAATTTTTATTTTTTTTATTTTTGAAATTTTTATTTTTGAATTTTTTATTTTTGAAATTTTTATTTTTGAAATTTTTATTTTTGAAATTTTTATTTTTGAAATCTTCATTAATTTCTTGATTACCAGAAGCTACAGTGGAATTCAAGAGTGTGTCTGGAAAATGCAGAGTTGTACACCAAGAAAATCTGAAGGTGGATAAGGATGCTTATTTCTTAGATGGACCAGACCGTTTTTATTTTAGTGAGGTTAGTAAAGTCATATATTATAACTTTTTTCATCATTTTTCCTTCTTCCTTATAGATCTGATTTTGTAATTCTAATTTAGGAAAATACAGGAAAGAATATATCATGTTCTAAATGTAATTCACAGTTATTTGGCAATCACCTATATTACTTGAAAAAAAATACCACTACTTTTATTTTAACTATCCTCAGCGATGTTTGCTTTAAAAAGCCATGATTACAATTTAATACCTAAACATATGAAAGTGAATTTAAACATTTTCTTTTGTTCTTGAGTATTGACAACAAAAATAATAAACACTATTACATTGTTTATTTACACGAGTCGCTACATTGCTTACCTACACTATTGAGCCGCTACATTGCTTATTGGAATGGTTGACAAAACAGCTAATTGCCAATTGATTTGAACTTTATAAAATGGTAAATAATTTCCTTATAGTTGGTTCTCATCTTTTAATAAATGTTTATGAATAAAAAATTGTTTTCATATTTATTTTTTTATAAATTGGTAAATAAGTATTACAATGCATTAGTTTTAATTCAATTGCATTAGTTTTAGAATGTAAATATAAAATTATTTTAGTAAATAAACTAATAGTGTTTAATATTTTTGTAATAAATTCTAAAGAACAAAAAAATTGTATAAATTCAATCTCATCATATATTTAGGGTTTATGACAATTCTTATTATTGCTTTTCAAGCAATAAATGGTACTGAGAAGTGAAGGTAGTTAAAATAATAATGGTGTCAAGGGAAAAAATCATCCTTTTGACACTCTATTTCTTTTTCCATCTTTAAATGCGACAGAACTTTCTTCCCAAGCTAATGGTGCCTTCATAATTTAAAATTTTATTTACAGTGGGTTGCTTTTTAATGCAAAGTGCTTCCAAGATTTGTACTTGCTTTTTGCAGTTAGAGTGGTGGAGTACTGTTGTATTGATTAAATCTGACTGAAATTAGTGCACTGTGGATTTGTTAGATATTTGCATATGGCAATCCTTTATATTGATTGGTGGAATGTCTCTATCAGTAACATTTGTTTCAGTCTAGGTGCAAATGCCTTTGTATTGAAAGGTCATTTTGCCACGTGAATGATGTTAAACACCATTCCAGTCATAGCATGTGAAACCATATTCATTTTCACCTTTGGTCAGTTAACAGTGTCAATGTGACACTGCCTGCCACTTGAATTTCTACCATTTCTGAACATAACACACAATTTCGGCAAGTTTCTTTACAAGTTTTCACCTGATGTCAAATGACGTTCAACATCAGTTGAACTGTCCTGGGTATGATGATAAACTACGTCTGTGTCTTGGGTAAGACGATAAACTATGTCCAACAGCAAGGTCTCTCATCAGGTTTTGAGGAGCATGGAACCACCTCTTAATTGCTGGCGTTCCCAGGTCCACCTTGACCCAGGGTGGTAGCACCTGTTAGGGTCCCAGCTATGGGCAAATCGATGACATCCAAACTTGTGTAAAAATAGGTTTTAATATCAGAAATACTTTGTAATAGAAAAATATTGTCAGCAATACTTAAAAAAAAAAAAAAGTACTAGCAATATAAACAGCCATACATTCTTTGAAAAAAAAATATTACTAGCTATAGATTTCTTTGAGGAAAAATATTCCCAGAAATAGATTTTTGAAGAAAAACATATTACCAGCAATAAAAATTTTGTGGGCATTAAATAACCCATTGAAATGTATATGTTGTAAACCAAACCAAACATAATTTGAAACTCACCAACATGATTAACAGAGAAACTCCCAGTCTATTTTAATTAATAGAATGTTTAAGTGAAGAACTGCTGCCTAAATATACAATGTTTAAAAAAAAAAAACAAGCTAATATATACACACTACCTATTAAAAATAATTTGTTGCGTAACATTGTATGTGCAAAATTTAAGGAGAATAATTTAAGATAAAGGATTAAGAAAAAAAAGTTCTAACTAATATAAAACCACAGAGGTTGTTGGAAATATATTTCTGAAATGCAATTGGCAGGGTACAGAAGCATGATGTGGAAGTGCCTGTTAATTGGCCTATGAATTGATGAATCAGCAATTAGCAAGAATGCAAGATTACCTGGTTTTGAAAAGAAAAAAAAAAAAGAAAAATGTTTCTCCTCCAAAATTCTTCAGTGAGAATTTTTTTCAATTGGTAGCGAACACATGGTCTGCAAAAAGTCAGAACTGGGAAGTTCTCTCATGCACTTCACCCTATCTGGTTACTGACAATAGCCAGCAAGATTTCCTTACTGGGGACAATAAAAGTAGCCAATACAGACCATATGTGCTGTGCTATTTCTTACTACAATAAATCCATTTTCTTGGTGCAATGTCTAATTTCGCCTTAAGTAATAAATATTGGGACTTTATTGGCCTAACAACATGTGAAGACTATTGCAGTGATATGACTATGAAACAATAACTCGCTGCCAAGTATCATTTTGAACCATATAGGATGTTGTGACAATATCAGGTTATTTTTGTTTTACTTGAACACCCATTGAATATACAGGTTGTGATGGGTAAATTGTACCCGTTTTATATTTTTGATTTCTTGCATTCGTATTGTATTGTTTTTGATTTTGTCAACTGCACAGTATAGTAGAGTCAGCTGGGTACCGTCTGTGAGAAAAAGAGCACCATGACGCAATTCACTCAGCCAGAAATTTGGAATGCTGTACTGCTCGGCATTTGCGTGGAAAGCTCCAATATGGACATTTCAGAGTGTTTGGGTGTCAATCTGAGGACAGTGTAGAGGATTTGGAAAGAGTTGAATGAGTTTAATGATGATCATGAAGGTATAGCAGCTTGGAAAACTCACTCTGATTGTTCTGATAAAAAAAAAAAAATTCTTGAATATATTGGTGAGGTCCGGGTCAGTCAGGTTGATATCCAGGGACGCAGGAGTGTCTGAGTTTTTTTATTAGGCAGACAGTGCATGAAAACTTTTGGTATTCCTCATACAAGATGGGGGAAGGGCCAATTTTTCCTTAAAGTCATGAAGGACAAGAGACTGCGTTACAAAGCTTTTGAACAAACTCTAGCATACCCTCCAATTGAGCATGCTTTGGTTTTTCTCTAACGAGAAAAATTTCAGCCATGATAAGATGTTGAACACACAGGACAATTGTTGTTGGCTTGCTGTCTCCTCAAAAGATGTACCAAGAGTGATGAAAACCAAATATCCAGTCAGCATCATGGTGATGTTGACGTTATGCCTCCATTCATTTTGGTAGGAGGTAGTACTGCTCTGGGTCAAGAGGCTATCTGCTGGAAGACCTGTTGTCTGGCAACAGGAGTCTGCACCATGCCACACAAGCACGAGAATCCGGTCATGTCTGTCAGACTACCCCCCCCCTTGATTATTATGTCTGGGGAGCAGTTGAGTGAGAGACCAACAAAATGCCTTGTAATACCAAAGACGAACTGAAGGCAAGGATTATGGCAGCATTCATCAACTTAAACAAAGAGACCGTCCAGAAGAGTTGCTGGAGATTCCAAAGTCTGGATGCCGTGGTTGAAGCCAATGGTGATTTTTATTGAATAAATTTACTCTTTTTCAATTTCAAGATATTTTTGTGTAATTTTGGTAAATATATCTGTTAAAATGAGAAGTCGGTGTTATTTTCATTTCGGCCTCATTTAGACGACAATTTATCCATCGCACCCTGTACATCTGTTAAAATGAGATGTCAGTGTTATTTTCATTTTTGCATAATTTAGACGTCAATTTATCCATCGCACCTGTAAAGTTTTTTTATATCTTAGTCTTTGCAACTGTCATTTTGTGGTAGTCATTTTTCTTTCTTCTTTATTTTCCAGGCATATAATGCTGAGAAAAGAGTGTTTGAAGATCCTCCGAATGAAGCCTTTTTTATGGGAGATAAAGGCAAGGTAATAAGTCTTTGGAAATTTTGATCGTTTCTTACAGTTTTCAATTACTCATGTCATGTTTTTAATTTTAATCAATTCACCCAATCAAGGCTATAAAGCTACTAAGGTGGGGGGGTGGCTAGTGGGTGTTAGAGTATATGGGGGAAAAAATATTAAGGAGTGAGAACATTAAAAGAACAAGACAGATTTTATTTGCTTGTGTGTAATATATATATATATATAATCACACACACACCATTTTGAATATATATCCTCCCCCCCCTTTCCCCAATTTACATATTTAAACATAATTTATGTCCAGATAAATTTTTTTTCTGCCTGGTAAAAAATTTTATTCATTTTTAGGAAAATATTTGGTCTGAAGTGTTAAAACTGTAGTATCAGTTTTAATGAAATAAAATATTACTATGATCTTTTGAAGTCTGTTTTCATAAAATATATATATATATATATATATATATATATATATATATATATATATATATATTTAGGGGGCATAGCCAAGTGGTTAGAACGTTCGATTTCTAACCATAAGACCTGGATTCGATTCTCATCACGGTTGATTTGTCAAACTGTTTGGATAATCTCCTAATCCAGAGTGCAGAGAAATTATGATCTGTGGGCCACATGTAATCCACTTGATGCTTTTCTGCAGCCTAAAAAGCCCAAGTTTTTTTTTTATTTTTTATTTTTATTTTAGAATGTTTTGTACTTACATGTTGAACAAAAACTTGTGCATATACTTATGATATAATAAAATATAAAACACACATACACACGTACACACACAATTTTTTTCCCATGATTTCCCTCAAACGTTCATCTGTTTGAAGTGTATCTTAACGTAAAAAAATGACATCATATATTATGAAATAGACTAAGTCCAACAATTATTTTGATATATTTATTGTTATGCGTTATTTATAGATACAAATATTTAAGTAAATAATCTGTTTATAATAAACAGTATTAAACAACATTTACTGGCCTGAATGACAGAGAAACTTCATAGAAAATGTGTCCTCCAACAGGAATTGAACCTGTATCCTGCACGGAACTGTCATCTAGCATGATGTGCTATACCATTTAGCTATGAAAGAAGCGTCTGGTTAGCAAGGTTGAATTACTGTTTTTAAACTACAAATTTGTAGTTTAAAAGCAGTAATTCAACCTTTAGATATATGCTTCAATGTTGAACAAAATAGGAATTTATTCAAAATGCAGAATAAAGCAGAGACAAAAACCATATCAAATAGTGAACCCTAATTCGCAGGCAACCCATTTTCTACAAAACCCGTTATGTGCATATCGCAGATGTGTCCCTACCTGGATCACTCCATCTCGCAATGAGCTGATGTCAATGGTCAGTTGTCTGCACAGTGAAAGCTAACATTGGGATCTAGTGAAGAATCAACAAATTATTACTATAATTTTCCTTCCCAAATTTGCCTATTGTCTAGTTCACACTCTTCCCCAGTCCTTTGAATAGGAGTAGAGGTTTATCCCTTGTCTCCTATTTAGGATTAGTTTTCCGGTTCCTTCAACTCTGTACTTTTGATGTCTCTGCCTGAAATTTTATTCAATAATCATACTTATTATAAAACCCAGGTTGTGTGTGTGTGTCTGTTCGTTTATATATTGGATCATATTTCCTACATTTTTCAACTGATTTCAACAAAACTTCACAGGACTAC
Organism: Acanthosepion pharaonis; assembly: GCA_903632075.3. Taxonomy (NCBI): domain Eukaryota; kingdom Metazoa; phylum Mollusca; class Cephalopoda; order Sepiida; family Sepiidae; genus Acanthosepion; species Acanthosepion pharaonis. The sequence goes on from CAHIKZ030001028.1 coordinate 202,679, forward strand.
GTAAAATTACCTTGTGGTGGTTCTGACAGCGCCAAAAATTGGAAAAACACAATTGTTTTTACCCCAAATCAATTTGAAAACACTATTAAGAGGCATCACTGTCACCACAATGAAAGAGGGACAACTCATATCGAGTTATACTTATTATAAAACCCAGGTTGTTTGTGTGTGTGTTCGTTTATATATGGGATCGGATTTCCTACATTTTTCAACCGATTTCAACAAAACTTCACTTTTTTTTGGCAGGTTTTATTTTTATTGTCTTGCACACTTTTTTTTTTTTTATTTTTACATTCAGAATGCTTTAAAAATTCCATTTACAAGACAATTGTTTATAATAAAATTCCATTCAATCGGTAGACTCATAATGATTGAAAACAATGTTTTTGTTTGAGTTTGACCAATTCGTAAAAAAAACAAAATAATTAAGACATGCGTGTCCGTCAACCTTAAACAATAATCTTTGTCAATTTTATTTTTCAGTCTTTATGATGGTCGTTACTTGATCTATCTCTGTTACATCCCCGGGCAACGCCAGGCTCTACTGCTTGTTATTACTATAATTTTCCTTTCCCAATTTGGCTATTGTCTAGTTCACACTCTTCCCCCAGTCTTTTGAACAGGTGTAGATGTTTATCCCTTGTTGCCTGTCTAAGATTCGGTTTCCAGTTCCTTCTAAAGTCTACTTCAACTCTATACTTCTAATCATACTTTCATTCACTAATTAAAACTGGACATCTTCAAGTCTAGAATTATGTTATCTTTCCTGCATAGCCCCAAGAATTTCACTTATCATTTCTTACATACATACATCATTATAGTGTAGTTGGGTTCGTCAAGCCAATGATCAGAAATTCTTTCTCTATCTGTATAGTATGTGCTGCACCAGGGCTACATACAGTTTTGAATTCAGAGTTACTTTCTCCTAGACCGGTTGCCACCCAAGGCAACCCAGTCTGTCCTGCTATTTACTCATAACTGGGGTGGAGAAGAAGAGTATTCATACCCTTTCCCAAGGGTAAGTGAATGTAATGGATCTGACTGCAATTCAAACTCTGCTCTGATTCCTCAATCCGAGCCACTATCCATTGCCCAACCATACTTTCTTTCTTACACTAATACAACTCCACACAGTAACCCTCTACTTTGAGTGGTTCTTAGGCCTTGTATTGGGTGAACATTAGTTTAAAAAAAAACTCTATTAAAAAGTCATTTCTCATCTATTTCTGCAGTCTGTTCACTAAATGCATCTAATAAGCAAATAAACATACAAATTACGTGTGCATATACGATTTTTACTTATATTGTTATGAACCTTGCGTCTTTGTCCATCATTGGAGTTTGCCCAGCCCTGTCCTAATTAGACGGTAGTTTTAAATTTGAATCCTGCTAGCCAGATTGGTGTTTGTTCCATTAAAATAGCTTTGGAAATTTTAAAAAGCGTTTTGAAAACAACAAATTTATTTTAAAATTTGAGTATTTTTGACACCATTTGATTTAATTATTTAAATTTTTCTAACCACACCTTTCTCTGAGGACGTTAAACATTTTTAATTTTTTTCTTTTTTTTTTTTTTTGTTTCTTGCAGGGTAAAGGTAAAGGTAAGGGAAAAGGAAAAGGAAAATGTAAAAGTCTTCCTGATGAAGAAGTTGTGCCGCATGTCGAACCATTGGCAACTTTGGATGTTTTTGCTGGCTGTGGAGGTAACTATTTTGGCCAGATTTCTTTCTTTTGGTATTTTTGAAGATGTATGGTCTAAAGATTAAAAGTACCCAGGAATAAATTACTGAGACATGATTCATATATGATGGGTGGCCAAACTGTGGCTCGTGAGGCTCTTTAATGTGTGGCTCGTGAGGCTCTTTAATGTGTGGCTCGTGAGGCTCTTTAATGTGTGGCTCGTGAGGCTCTTTAATGTGTGGCTGGAGGCTCTTTTTGTGTGTGGCGTGAGGCTCTTTAATGTGTGAGGCTCTTTAATGTGTGGCTCGTGAGGCTCTTTAATGTGTGGCTGTGGAGGCTCTTTAATGTGTGGCCTGTGAGGCTCTTTTTAAATGAGGCTCTTTAATTGGCTCTGAACTCTTTAAAACAATCTTTAATCAGTCAACAAAAATATTTCATCAGTCAATATTTTGAAAGCATTTGGTGTAAAACATATATACTTTGTGATTACTGAAACCAATGCAAATTAAGTTTAAGAAACTGCAGACATGAATAAATATTGTGTACATGTATTTCTTAATATTTACTAGGTGTAACAGCAAAAATTGCCAAATTGTTTGATTAAGCTATGAACCACTGTATCTTAGAAATGATTAAAGATATCTTACAGGAATTCTCCAAGGTTTTTTTATAACACTATTGTACTCTACTTTGAGCAATAATTACTATTAATAATGAGAGTACAATTTCCCTCCAAGCTTAATAGAAGTATTGTGATGAAATTGATCATGTTTAAAAATGATATGGTCATCAGTAATCAGAGCTCAGGATAGAAGCTCGAGTATTGAAATAAAGTTTTTTATATATATATATATATATATATATATATATATATATAATGTGTGTGTGTGTGTGTGTTTCATTAAAAACAACAGACAAGGTACTATGGTTGAGCTTTTTATTTAATTTTCTTGTGTTCTGACAAGAGTTTTTGTTTTCTGGACAGTTCTTACACACCCTTTGTCCAGAAAAGAAAGCTCTTGTCAGAACACAAGAAAAATTAAATAAAAAGCTCAACCGTAGTTTTGTCTGTCGTTTTTAATGAAACATGCATAAAGGAAGGATTGCTGCCTAAATATATATATATATATATATATATATACACATACACACACATTCCAGGATCATTTTCCAACATATTCAAGATGATCTTTGCCCTCTCTAACGTTCTGATTTTCTGTCCTGGAGTAACAAGGTGTCTCGCACGTTTCATGTACAATTTAATTTTCAAGTCTTTTTTTTTCACTGCTCTTTGGACTGCCAGAGTATGAATGTTGATACCATTACTGAAGGTCTGAATGATCTTTTTACTCTCACCATTGCTCATTTGGGAAGACAGTAGGTCTGACACAAAACAATTTTAACTTGGTCTCTTTTTAGCTGAATAACACAAGGTGTTTTTCAGTGATTCTTATGAAAAATGGTGTCAAGATGGCTAAATGTCTTATCTGAAAACCTGGAAAAAAGAAACAGGATTAGTTTAGTGGTTTTCTTTTTTTTTTTTTTTTTTTTTTTTTTTTTAAGATAGTAAACCTTTTTTTTGGGATGGATAATTATGCTGTTACACAATTTGGACAATTTTGTTACACCTGGCATCTAAAAAATTCGTAATGTTATGTGTTCATGTCTTGTGGCTCTCAAGCATGTGAACTTCATATTGGATTTTGGTATCCAGTTAGTATAAATGTTTAATTTCCAAGTGGATTCAGGAATTAGCATATTGAAGATTTCCCTCCCTGAAGAATTTACAGTGTAGCAAAAAGCTCTGTCAATCTATCAACCATCATAACAGTAGTAGTAGTAGATGTCCATTCCAAATTGAAGCATTAATTTTTCTTTTATATTACTACTGATAAGGTTGTGGTATTTCGTGCCTTTTGTCGGTAATTCTGTTTTTTTATATGAAAAATCTGAATGTCTGAATTCCAAAATAATGAAAAAAAAAAACAAGGGTACACCTGTTAAATAAATCATTTCTGTTCACAAACATCTGTACATGAATTCAAGAATTGAAAAGGAATAAAAGTAGTCTTGAGTAAAGTCTGCGTGCTGTCCCCCTCACTCTCTGCACCCGCATGCCGTCCTCTCGCTCTGTGCCCGCACCTGCATGCCGTCCCCCTCACTCTCTGCATCCGCTTGCTGTCCTCTCGCTCTGTGCCTGCACCTGCATGCTGTCCCCCTCACTCTGCACCCGCATACCGTCCTCTCGCTCTGTGCCCGCACCTGCATGCCGTCCCCCTCACTCTGCACCCGCGTGGTGTCCTCTCGCTCTGTCCCCGCACCTGCATGCCGTCCCCCTCACTCTCTTCCCGCGTGCCGTCCTCTTGCACTGTCCCTGCACCTGCGTGCTGTCCCCCTCACCCTGCACCCGCGTGTCGTCCTCTCGCTCTGTACCCACATGCTGTCCTCTTGCTCTGTCCCCGCACCTGCATGCTTCCCCCTCACTCTCTGCCCACGTGCCGTCCCCCTCACTCTCTTTTTTTCACCCTATGCCTCTGATCATGTGACATCTGTCACTCTGTCTACCTGTGCCTTGTCCTTTGGTATCTGTCTACACATGTATATTAAATCCATTGTAGTTTCTTTGTAGTTTCAAATTTATTTAAATCATAATTTTATGTTTGTTTTAATAGTATGGATTGTCAAAAAAAAAAAAAAAAAAATCATTGATGGATGATAATGTTCTATGTCTATAGTGAATTTTTTTTTTTTCTTTACCCCAGGACTATCTGAAGGATTCCACCAGGCTGGCATAGCTAAGGCTTGCTGGGCTATTGAAAAGATGGAAATGGCTGCTCAGGCTTTTCGACTGAACAATCCTGGCTGTACAGTTTTCACAGAAGACTGCAATCTGCTCCTAAAGTTGGCTATGGAGGTAAGTTGACAAAAGCCAGATCTCGTATTGGGAATAAGATCAAACAATAATTATAATTTTCTGGCAGAATTAACTATTAATGCCTGTTCATAATGTGAATTATTTGGCATATTGTTTTCTGGACCTGTCGTAAAAATATGATTTAGCATTCAGCGAAAAGATGAAACTGAAAAACAACGGAATATTAATCAGGTATCAAGTCACTTGCTGAGACCCTTGGGACTGGACACTTTCTGGAATTCTTAACTTTTTTACTTAGGATTGTACTACAAGTATTTTTATTACTTCAAATGTTATTTTCAGTTGATAACCATATTTCAGTAGATTGTCTTTTTTTTTTTTTCTTATTGCTTATTTTGTCTACTGTACCCTCCAGCAGGATTCAGATGTGCGTCCCTATTTGTAGGAGGAATTCTTCATCCATTAATTCTAAAGATACTTCAAATATATATATATATTTGTTTGAATAAAAACAGACCACTTTAAGGTTCCATGTAATAAATTTTTAATAATTTATTACATGGAACCTTAAAGTGATCTGTTTTTATTCAAACATATTTGCTCTGAATTTACATTGAGCTCTCCGGATATCATCCTCCTTGGGTCTACCCATACGGATTACCTAGTTTTGCATAAACTATATATATATATATATTTGTGTATTTAGGCAGCCATCCTTTCATGCACATTTCATTTAATACGACAGACAAGGTGCTTTGATTTAGTTTTTTATACAATTTCTCATGTGATCTAATAATTTTTTTCTTTTCAGATCAGAAATTGTATAAAAACTGTCCAAATGTTCTTTTTATCTGAGAGCTTTCGCCTATACATTTAGCCATTTTCAATGACGAAATATTTTAATTGTTAGATAAGAAATAGTTTGTCGCATGCATGTATGTATTTATATAATGTTTTTATTTTCAAAACATGGTCAAGATATCTTGATACATACATGCAACATATATATCCACTGTGCCATGTGTCCTCAAGGACACATGGCACAGTGGATAAAGGTGTGAGTTAGATCCAGTGACAGAACCCAAAGAGTATGAGTTCAATACCTGGTTAAGGTGGTGGAGAACTTGGAGAGGGGAATTAACAGGAGATAACTGATAACTCACATCCATTAAACATGGCACGTGGAACTAGAACAGTCTATGCCAGCGAGCGAAATAAAGGGTTCAGGTTGACATTCCAACCATTGAAGAAGGCTGGAGTGTACAGCTGCTGAAACATTGTGATAAATATGGCAACAAAGATGAGGATGAAAGAGTGTACATAATGCCTCATCTCGGAAATATAGACAGAAAAAAACTATTTCTTAGTGCAGGGGGCTGCTCAAGATACTCTAACACATGATATAATGCCTTAGGAGACAACAGTCAGAGATGCCTTCTTGAATTTGTGTAAAGTCTTTCAGAGTAAGTCAACGCTCATGATAGAAGGAGCAATCGGCTTGAGGATTATGGTAGGCCTCCTCCTCACCATCATTGTACATTTCTCAAAGATGGAAATGTTATCTTAGTGGCCTTCTACCAGAAGAGGCCATTACCCTCATCTTGTAGACACATTCGATCCAGGAACTTGAGTTGCAGTGACTGTTGACGAATCTCAATGCTGGGCATTTCTAGGTCACTCTCAAATGGGCTGAGGCAACGAACCTCATGACACAATTTAGGAGACTTGTTGCCCCACAAGAGGTGAAAGAAGATTTGGATCAATAAAATTAGTGCAGTTGATGGGAGTGGAAGCACATAGCCGGAATAGAAGGATGGGATAGATGTGCAAAGCGCAAACTTCTGCCTTTCCCTTTAAGGAAAAAATTCCTCTGAGACCAGTGATGAGCTGCCTTTTCTCAGACCTCCAATCAGCTCCTCCAGTTGGAGGTTGGGGCCAAACCAGACGCCAAAGGCCTGTTCGTCCATGTGAAAGCCCTGGAAGAGACTCCCTTCCATACACCCAATCGCATACTTATAGACTTGTCATAATTTATCTTGGAGCTCCTGATTTCTTTGCCAATCTCGGCTTTGTTTTTCACGAAAGCACTGATGTTGTTGGCATAGGTGGTATACCTGGCCAGGGTGGTCACATGAAGGAGGGTAATTCCTTGTAGGACTAGATTCACCTTTCCCTCGCAAAAGAAGGGCTTCAATTCAAGAATGTACGGTACTGGTGAAAGAGGGCAACCCTGATGAATTGATCTGGACAACATGAAAGGTTTCAACCTTACACTATCCACTTCCACCACTATGCAGGAGGACCGATACAAGAGACAGATCCTGATTTGATTGCAATCTGGCCCTCTGTTGGTAGAGATTTCTTTTTGTGAGGCATACTGCTGCTGTATGTGATAGGCAACAATAAATTAGCAAAGAACTCCAAATTGATCGTTGCATTTAAGTATTGCATTTATCCTTACCTTTTAAAAGTTCAATGATAATTCTTCTGCTGGCACTTGACAATTTGTTGTACATAGGTTGTTACTTTCTGAACAAACAATTATTTTTATTTCATGGGTGGCTTTCACTGCATTTTGCAATTAATTTCAATTATTTCCAAATTATAGAAATTGCTATCATACAAAAAAATTTGTTGCAAAAAAAAGATCATGTAAAAAGATTGCTGAAAACAATCACAGTAATGAATACTTGGGATTCTGAAATTTCAGGATTGCGGATCCAGATCCGGCCCAGAATGTTTTTAATTTGCTCAGAGTCTCTACCTGATTCCAAAATGTTACGATATATTAGGCCATGGCCACTAGGAGTAAAGTTTTAAGAAATAGTGACACATTGACATGCTTATTTATTTATAAAGATAAGTAACCTTTATAAATAAATAAGCATGTCAATGTGTCACTATTTCTTAAAACTTTACTCCTAAGTATATTTTGTATGTTAATTATTTTTTATAATATGAGACTCAGGTTCAAATCTCAGCATGGTTAATCTCTTCTGATGATAATGGCTTTGGGAGACAATCCAGTGTGTGGCACTGTTTGGAAATGCCTGAAAAGCATACAAGCAGGTTGACCTAAGCTTTTTGAATGAAATTGGTTAGATGAAACTGTTTCGAAGCTGTCAGTAGTTGCACTAACCTAATGTCATAAGTCATCATGGCTGAGGATTTGAGCCTACTGTCTTGTTGAACTAATGATCACATCAGATTATGCACTTTGAAAAAGTTAGTTATTGCAATGTCGCAGATTCTGTCGATATAAGCAGAGAATTTGTTGTTTTGCATTTTAAATTAAAAAGCTTGTTATTATTTTACTTGTATATTTTATTCAGGGTGCTGAGAGGACGCAAATGGGTCAGAGGCTGCCAAAGAAGGGAGAAGTAGATTTGCTGTGTGGCGGACCTCCATGTCAAGGTTTCAGTGGCATGAACAGATTTAATCATAGAGAATATTCCAAGTTTAAGGTCAGTCACTTTTGTTTATTGTTCAAGTTTTATTGACATTATTTCTTTTATGATTATTTTAATGAAAGTGAATTCTTTATCTGTTTATATTTCCGAGATGAGGTATTATGTACATTATTTACATTATTCGGACTATTGTCCTCATCTTTGCCGCCATATTTATTACAATATTTCGGCCGTTGTACAGTTTGGCCTTCTTCAGTTGGTTGGAATGTTGAACTGAACCCTTTATTTTGCTTACTGGGGTAGACTGTTCTAGTTCCATGTGCCATGTTTCAGAGGGAAAATTAACAGGAGATAACCGACATCCATTAAACATGGCACGTGGAACTAGAACAGTCTACCCCAGTGAGCGAAATAAAGGGTTCAGTTCGACACTCCCACCAACTGAAGAATGCTGGAGCGTACAATGGCTGAAACGTTGTAATAAATATGGCGACAAAGATGAAGACAATAGTCTGAATAACATAATTCTTATTTTTAAATCTATATATTGACAAAAATGATGTAGGCTTCTTAAATAACTGTTCTTTAAATAGGTGACTTCTCTTTCTCTCTGACGAGTTTTCTTTAAATAGCTGATTTATATAATTGACATTTGTAAACCTCACAGAATATACTGACATGGTGTTGATTGCAGATTTGGAAGGAAAACTGAAAAGATTGTTAGACAAGATAGTGAAGGAAAGCAAGAAGAAAGGACTAACCATTATCTGTAAGAAGATGGGATAAATGGTTGTGGGCAAAAAAGAGCAGCCCAGTATGTTAGTTACACATTGGGGATGTCAAAATAAAACAAATGCAGAAATTCTGGGTAGTAGTGAAGAGATAAAGTTTCATGTAGAAATTTGCAGGGATATGGGGAGAGCAAAATATCCTCATCAGACAATGATTCTTTTTTTTCATTTCAATTTCCTCCCCCCCCATACATTAGAAAAAAAAAAAAAAATCTTTGACTGCAATGTGATAAGTTTTGTCGATTTATTTCAAGTAAGTTCCTTTCATATTGTCTGATAAGCTTAATCACATTATCATTTTTCACTCTCACGTGGTCATGTGACATCACGAGCTGTGACGTGATTTTCGCTTCCTTGTCTTGTAAATATAAGTTTGTTATTACTTTGAGCTTATTCAAGCAGCAAAGGCGGATTATTATTGTAGTTTCATCTGTGTGTCATCTTTGATAATGGCTTATGTAAGCCAAAAGCTTAGATTGGATTTAAACATGTATCAATATGGTGATTTCCTTTCGTCTTTCAATGATGATGTTATTAAGCTTATCAGACAATATGAAAGGAACTTACTTAAAATAAATTGACAAAACTTGTCTATATTATTTAATGAAACATTGCTGCCTAAGTTTGTATATATATATATATATATATATATATATATATATATATATATATATATATATATATATTTACAAAGTACTGATTAAAAATAACTTCAATTTAAATCATATTTACATTTTTTTTTCTTTGCAGAATTCTTTGATTGCTTCCTACTTGAGTTACTGTGACTTTTATCGCCCAAGATTTTTCTTGCTAGAAAACGTGCGTAACTTTGTGTCGTTCAAGAGAAGCCTTGTCCTCAAACTCACTCTGCGTTGTTTAATCCGAATGGGGTATCAGTGTACATTTGGCATTCTTCAGGCTGGCAGTTATGGAGTTGCACAGACACGGAGAAGGTATGTTCTTTTTTTTTTTTTTTTTTTTTTCGTCTGGTCAAGGGGTTTGGGTGACAGATAAATCAAAGCTGTCTTCTCTCTATCTCTTTTTCGTCCAGATGTAGCAGCATTCTGCGTATGTCGTAGTTTGTTTCCCAGAATCCAAACATTTCTTCTGTGTTCATTACACTTGCAGTCGGTTGTCTGTTCGGTTCGAAGAGGGATTTTTTTTTTTTTTTTTCTTGCATAACCGACCAAAACTTTCAAATTTATAGCAAACGTGTCCATCCGTTCAGTTCCAAGATGGACTCACTTTCACATACCATCACAAGACTGTCACATTTATAGAAAATGCGTCCTTCCAGCATGATTGACTTTTTTGCAGACGCGTCCTCCCAGCCCGAAGGCCTGGATAGAACTGACTTTTTCGTTTCACTATTCGTTTATTTTTTTTTTTCTTGTCACATGATCCTTATTTTCAAATACAAACCCTTTATCATTGTGAGCAAAATGAGGTTGTTGACCCTTTCTCTCATCTGTGGGGTCAGAGAGAGTTCAAAGTGTTTCAATTTTCTATCCAGAATACATCCAGCTAGATCATGTTGTCAGCACGTGACCAAAAGAGAAAGAACGTGTACATTCTGGTTAATCTCTGTCGACACTTAATTCTACCTTATCTCTTAGTTGCCTTTCCTATTTTTATGTTTTCTGAAAGTACTGGGCTCTTTATTTTAGAATGCTTCTAAAATATAAGCATTGACATAGCTTTTATAATAAATCTAGGTGAAGGTTCGTAACAATATATACATATCTCCTCAAATCTGAGTGGCCAGCTATTATTTATTATTTACTTATGTATAAAATACACAGGCTGTCCATAAAGTCTCTTTACAATTTAAAAAGTATATTACAAAGGCAATTGACATCACTGATATAAAGAAAAAGATCACTGATGCTATTGCCACCATTGATAAGGCTATGTTATAGCGAACATGGCAAGAAATTGAGTACCGTGTCTTGATGCACTTTATGCAACTAATGGTGCCCACATAGAGGTGGGTTAAATTAGTTAAAAAACAAAAAACCTCATTTTGTAACAATTCCCACATATTTGTTCATTTGCTTTTGTAATAGTTGTATTTTAAATTGTAAAGAGACTTTATGGACAACCTGTATAATCATATGTACAGTGGGTCACATAAATTTCATAACCTTAACATATAAACACACACACACACACACACATATATATATATATATATATATATATATATATATATATATATATAGGGTACCCCTGGAGTCTCCTTATAATTTTAAGAATATATCACAAAGGCAATTGATGAGATATCTTAATCATTTTTTTTCTTGCTTTCATTTCATTATTTATTATTTAATTCTCTTTTTCTTCTCCTGCTTGTACAGGGTGTCCATAAAGTTCGTGTGCACTTTAAAAAAATTATAACTTTATTTGTATTTGCGATAGAAATAATCTGTAAAAAATGTTATAAAGTTTAATGTACTTTGTTTTAAGTATAGCTAAAATAACTAATGTGATTTCAGGCATTACTGTAAATCAGTTGGCAAATGTTTTCTGGGAACTGCAAAATCGTATTACCCTTTGTATTGCTAATGATGGAGGACATGTGGAAACTTAAATAAAATTTCAATAAAACCTTAAAAAATATAGATTTACTTCTTTCTAATCCTCTTTACAAATTATTTCTATCGCAAATACAAATAAAGTTATAAATTTTTTAAAGTGCACACGAACTTTATGGACACCCTGTATATTTCCTGCGATAACAGCTGTTATAAGAAACAAATACCCTTTTTTTTTTTTTTTTTTTTTTAATTCAAAAAAATTTTTATCTTTCTCTTCTTTAGAGCGATTATTTTAGCAGCTGCTCCTGGAGAAAAGTTACCATTTTATCCGGAACCACTTCATGTTTTTGCACCTCGAGGAATGCAACTATCAGTTGTTGTTGATGAAAAAAAAGTGAGTTTGATGCTTTTAATTCTTTCTATTAATACTCAGTTTATGTAGGACAGATTGAATACAACAAAACTAATAGAAACTAATTATGTATATTTCTATAGAGAATTATATATAGATCTTGTATAGAGGATTATATATAGCCTTATTATATAGATCTTGTATCGCCTTATTACATAGATCTTGTATCGCCTTATTACATAGATCTTGTATCGCCTTATTACATAGATCTTGTATCGCCTTATTACATAGATCTTGTATCGCCTTATTACATAGATCTTGTATCGCCTTATTACATAGATCTTGTATATTTTTATTACATAGATCTTGTATCGCCTTATTACATAGATCTTTACTTTTATTACATAGATCTTGTATCGCCTTATTACATAGATCTTGTATCGCCTTATTACATAGATCTTGTATAGAGGATTATATAAAAATGAGTCTATATGTAAGTTAGTATCATATAGAATCTGAACAATAGATGATAAATCAAAGCTGAAAAGATTTTTTATTGGCAACAATTTTTGCCCTCATTTTTTAGGTGTCTTCAGGTCATATATATATATATATATATATATATATATATATATATATATATATATATATTAAAACCAAATCATTAATGAGTTGCTTTTCAGGTTTCTAAATTTAGAAATTACTTGGGTGCTGAGAAGTTCTTGACTCAAAACAGATCTGACCAAATAGCAAATTCAGGTAACATGAAAACAGGACATGCTACTTAAGTAGTAAGAATCATCTTGATTTGCATTTTTTTTTCCTTTTTTTATGTCTATTTTTACTTTGATATTTTATGCATCTGTCAGGTTAAAAAAATTTTTTTTTTGTTTCAAAAGTCATGGTCTTTGATTTTATTTTATTTTTTGAATTGGCTGCATCTTTGGATTGACTTTTTTTTTTATTTTTTAAATTGACTAATTTTTTTTTTTTTTTTTTTTTAAAATGGACTATTTTTTTTATTTTTTAATTGACTATTATTTTTTTTATTTTTTTAAATTGACTTTTTTTTATTTTTTTTAATTGACTATTATTTTTTTTATTTTTAAATTGACTATTTTTTTTTTTTTTAAATTGACTATTTTTTTTTTTTTTTAAATTGACTATTTTTTTTTTTTTTTTTTAAATTGAATATTTTTTTTTTTTTTTTTTTTAAATTGACTATTTTTTTTTTTTTTAAATTGACTATTTTTTTTTTTTTTTTAAATTGGCTTCCTTTTTTTTTCCAGTACAATTCCACAATTACTCGTACACAAAGCGCTCCTTTCCGAACGATTACTGTCAGAGACACAATGTCTGATTTGCCAGAAATTCGCAATGGTGCCAAAGATGATGAGATCTCCTACAATGCTGACCCTTTCTCTCATTTTCAGAGACTTGTATGTATGAATTATCATTCTATACTTTTTTTATCTATAAAATCTAAAAAATTTACAGCTTTCCTTCTAGAAATATACTCAAACAATAATGTTTAGTGATGCATTGGAAGTGTCTTTTTAGTGCAAGTGTGCCTGCAATGTTTTGTGCCAGGATATTAACTCATCATTAGTACAATTGAACTAAAACTACTTTTAAGACCTGTCATTCATCTTTAGTCATACAATTGTCTGATTTACTCAAAAGCTATGCGGTTAGATTTAAATGATATTTGATGACTTTATTCCCTATTGGACAGTCTCCATATTTAAATATTGAAAATGAGGTGGTGATTTCAAATTCATGCTGCTTACCTAATAGAAAAATTAAAATTGATGAGAAAGAAGATGAAAGAAATATGTGTCAAAAATTAATAATTACAAGGCTTCATTAGAAATTTGGACAACTTAAGAAATTTTATTCATCCAGACTCAACCATTATAACATTCAAATTGCTTTTACAGTAGAGAACAATAAAGCCATAATGCCTTTTTCCAAATCACCTCTATGTATCTTTGAAATGTTGAACTGTATAAGTAAATTGGAATTCGATCTTTACACTGTTCATGCAACTAACCTAATAGTCATGCTTTCGAGAATAGAGATAATTTAGTAGCTTTCTGAATTAAATAATGTATTTGTCTGGAATTCTAATATGAAGAATTGTTATGAATGGACTTTAATTTATTTAAGCTATTCTCGTCTTGATTATTGGACATGCTATTATAGACACTGTTTCGACCAAGTACGCTCTCAACATCTTCAGTTGACCATTGTTTGGCTGATATTGAAGGTCTGTTGTGTTATTTTGTCACTGATGTCAGTTCTTGTTCATTTCTATTGTACCTGTGTGTGTATATATATATATATATATATATATATAGAGTTGGTCACAGGCAGACTGTTTTGCTGTATCACAGCTCATCAATGTGGCTAGAAATATGATTGCTTCAAATCAGGATTGAAACCCAGCCGATTTGACATTAGAGATTCTCACGCTTTTAAGCCATCAGCACACGTTGGAGAAAGGGAATTTTCAACATATGTGATATATAAGCATTACTGGCTACCACTGTGTGTGTGTGTATATATATATATATATATATATATATATATATATATATATAATCTATCTATCTCAAGTATAGGATTGGTGTATAAGGAATAAATGCCAATAACCAACAATTACTATTCTTAAAAGAATGCTCAATACAGAGAGCAAATATAATTATTTATTTAAAAATTATAACATAAATGTTATAAAATCACTACAAAAATCAAGTGTCCCTGTCACCTATATAGTTTAACTGATCTAAGGATTGAACTCAGAACCGCTAGGTGACATTGATTCTTCATTAACCATCTCCTATATTTGCTACACCACTGTTGTTAAGGACTTTTTTGTTTTTTGTGCTTTTAAATCCAGTGTCGGAAGATTTTGACATTTGGCTATCATGGTAGTAATGAATCTATAATAATCAAGATGAAAACAATAGTTTGAATAAATTAAGAGTATATTAACAATTCTTCATCTAATAAAGGATGGGACGAAAAAAAAAAATTAAAGGTACTCGTCCAAATATTTCCTAAGAAAATAATGTAGATGTTTTTTCTTTGTAAATTCACCAATTTAACTTTGCAGCAGTGAAAAGTGTTAAAACAATTTTGGGGGGATAGTCTAAAATGAATGTCTTGAAATTGCAATGAAGTAAAAACATTTTTGCCTCTCTGTCAGATTCGTGGAAAGCAGCATCAACCAATCCTGCGAGATCATATTTGTAAAGAAATGAGTCCTCTTGTTCATGCCCGGATGCAACATATACCCCTTTACCCTGGGGCTGATTGGAGAGATCTGCCAAATATTATTGTCAAACTCTCAGATGGAACGAAAACCAAAAAGCTGTGAGTAACTGTATTCATTTCTAACAGATATGTAACAGTATGATCACAAATCCATGTGTAAGATATTTATTAGTCTTGATCAAAGGTGATGGCTAGCGTGATCAAAGCACTCATCTTTTTTCTTTCTTTCTTTTTTTTTTTTTTTTTAAAACATGACTTTACTATAAGAATGAACATAGCCAAATAGGAACATATTCTGAATTGTATGGCCAAATAAATACATATAATTGAATGAGGTGCTTTTAGCCAGTGATCATTTCTATAAAGTGATGAATAAGCATTGGCACTAGTATTTATACTCAATTCCTCGTCCGTTTTCATGTGGTCATAAGTAATCATTATCACGATATTCACCCGTTCTTATATTCATGTCCCACATCATTTAGTAACACTACCATGAGCAGGCATGGTGGAGTAATGGATAGTGGCTCGCATTGAGGAATCAGAGAGCCGAGTTCGAACTCCAGTCAAATCCATTACATTCAATTACATGTTAATACCCTTGGGAAATATATGAATCCTCTTCTTCTCCCCACAGCTATCAGTAAATAGCAGGACAGAAGAGGTTCTATAGCCTTGGATGGCAACTGGTCTACTGTAGAAAGAAATATGGCAACCTACTGCTGGGAAGAAAAAAAATCTGTCATGGATCGAAAGATACATGATCGCCTAAGTGCGTATCACGCCTGCACATAACTGACTGAATTTTAGGGGTATCAGTTTAGTACTAAATAACAATAGGAAACCGATCCCCCATTTTATGTCCAGTAGAATCGTATGAATGTCAATCATGAATTGCGAAGTGACATGATCGCTTAAGCATGAATCACACATGGTGCATAACTGGTTGAATTTTAGTACTAAATAACAATATGAAACCGATCCCCCACTTTATGTCCAGTAGAATCATATGAATGCCAGTCATGAATCTGGAAGAGACCTGATCGCCTAAGCGTGTATCACGCATGGCACATAACTGGCTGAATTTTAGGGTGATCAGTTTAGTGCTAAAGGACAATATGAAACCGATCCCCCACTTTATGTCCAGTAGAATCATGAATTTCAGTCATGAATTGGGAAGAGACATGATCGCCTAAGCGTGTATCACGCATGGCACATAACTGACTGACCTTGAGTGACTGTTGAGCTTTGTATTGGGTGAACTTTATATATTTAAAAAAAAAATGTGGTCAAATAGTTTGAAATAAGGAAATTTTGTCCCTAGTTTGACCATTTTTTTTCCTTTCTAGATCCAGTTAAAGGAACCGATCTCAACTTCAGAATAGTGAATTGTGTGGTATTACTACTACTGTTATTAAACAAGATTGCTGACTGTTGCACAGCCTGTGTGTATGCCACTGAAACTGTTATAGTTGCAATGTTTTGGCGATTGTGATCTCTGATCTTCTTCAGGTGCTTGTTAATCTGGGGAATCTTGAAGAGAAGCCTTTATTTAATCTATGGTGGGATGATTTTTCTTGTTCCATGAACAAGAACTATCTACTCTTGTATCTTATAAAACGCAGAATGTGTGTGTGTCTGTAAGTTTATATATTGGATCGGATTTCCTACATTTTTCAACTGATTTAAACAAAACTTCACAGGACTGTGTAAAATTACCTTGCGGTGGTTCTGACAGCGCCAAAAATTGGAAAAAACACAATTGTTTTTGCACGAAATCAATCTGAAAACATGATTAAGAGGCATCATGAGAATGAAAGGGGGACAACTCATATCAAGTTATACTTATTATAAAAACCCAGGTTGTTTTTTGTGTGTGTTCGTTTATATATGGGATCAGATTTCCTACATTTTTCAACCGATTTCAACAAAACTTCACTTTTTTTTGGCAGGTAGTGTTTCTTATTGTCTTGCACACTTTTTTCTTTATTTTTACATTCAGAATGCTTTAAAAATTTTATTTACAAGACAATTGTTTATAATAAAATTCTATTCAATCGATAGACTCATCATAACGATTGAAAACAATGTTTTTGTTTGGGTTTGACTAATTTGTAACCCCCCCCCCAAAAAAAAAACCCCAAAAAAAACAAAAAACAATTAAGACATGCGTGTCCGTCAACCTTAAATAATGATCTTTGTCAATTTTATTTTTCAGTCTTTATGATGGTCGATACTTGATCTATCTCTTACTGTTACATCCCCGAGCAACGCCGGGCTCTACTGCTAGTATTAAATAAAGAGTTCAGTTCAAAATTCTCTGAAGAACAGAGAGCACTTCTGCTGAAATGTTGCGAGAATAACAGCAAAGATGAGAACACTATTTACATTATTTGGACTTTGTCACCATATTTATTACTTATTTAGTAATAAATATGGTGACAAAGTTGAGGGCAGTAGTCTGAATAATGTAAATAGTGTACATAATACCTCATGTCAGAAATATACAGATACTAAAAGATGAGAATGTTAGTTTGTGTGAGGGGGGGAGGTTTAAAAACAAAACCAGCATTTTGTGTTTTTCTTCCTCTTTTGTCATTTTGTCTCTGGTCATCTTGGAATTTTCCATTTTTAGCTGTTACACACACCATGATTCCCGAAATGGCAAAGGCCCAGACGGACAGCTACGAGGAGTTTGTAATTGCTCCAATGACGGCAAATGTGATCCAATGGACCGTCAGTTTAATACCTTGATTCCTTGGTGCTTACCTCACACGGGCAACAGGCATAACCACTGGGCTGGTCTCTATGGCCGAGTTGAATGGGACGGCTTCTTCAGTACTACAGTCACAAATCCGGAACCAATGGGAAAACAGGTATTATAATTATTTTTCTTTTACCCTATTAGTTTGTAAATAAAAAAAAAAAAAAAAAAAAACAAATTTAAAAACATTACTAAATGGGGAAAAATAAAAAAATTAACACACTATTCAATGATACCGACACAGAAAATAAACAAACAAACAAAAAATAACTACTGAAACACAAAAATTCAACAAGGAAATCAGGAATCTAATGAAAAATGAAAACAAGTCCTGAAATGAAAACAAACGCTGCCATAATCCTTGCCTTCAGTTCAACTTTGGCATTACAAGTAGTTTTGTTGGTCTCTCGCTCAACTGCACCCCACACATAATAATTAAAGGGGTTGCAATCTGGGGAGTTAGGTAGTCAGATGTAAGGGGTGTTGTTGTCACAGAAATGACTAGGTTCTTCTGCTTGTGTGGATTGGTGCTGAGTCTTGTTTCCAGATATAGGATCTTGAACCAGGGGAGCACTATCTCCTCAAGGCACTTGCCTGTGTTTAATCTGAGGCCCTCTGGGGGTAGGGTAGATGTGCATAACTGTATGCTGTTAGATTTTATAACAGAATAGACTACAGCAATCAATCCAAAAATTGGACGAAAAAATAGCTTTAATTACCTTCCCGGACCAAAACAAACTACTAAATAAACGATCTGAACTAATCTCAAAAATTTTTTTTATGTTACTAAAACATTGAAAACGGAAAAGAATAAATATATAAAATAAAAAAAATTAAATAAATTAACCTAAATAAATAAACTACTCCCGCCAAAATAACTGTCAGAATGGATTACCCACAATGCACCACTGACCCGTATATATAGTTTAGAAAAAAACCAACACAAATGGCCTGACGATTGTGTCTAGCATGAAACAACCTGTCGCCTTTGAGTGTTGGCTTCAATGTTCACTTATATATACATACATACATAGTAACCCTTTGTGTCTTTACTGCTATTGTGTGTGTGTGTGTGTGTGTGTGACCAAGAAAGGAATGTATCAGCCAAAACCTTTTGATAATAACACAACGTGGATATTAGTCCTTGTAGGAGGTATGGAATAAAAAAAACTGCTTAATTTTGACGCATTGAGAATTTGGCAATGTTTAATCACAAAAGTTAAGAAACAATGAGCCTGGTCAGTACCTAGATGGGTGACCACTTGGGAATACCTGAAGCTGTAAGTTTGGATGTGTGGGTGGTGTAATGGTTAACAGCTTGGAATTGGAAATCAGAGAGCTGAGTTCTAATTCCAGTCTTTTTTTTTTTTTTTATTACACATATTAAAAAAAGAAAAGGGGGCTGGGTATGGAGCCACCTTTTCCCCTGTCTGTAAGTTAATTTAGTAGGACTTCAGTAATTATCTGATAATTAATTTATCAGTAAATAATTCTCAAAAATTATTAGAATTAAAAACAAAAAATACATTGTCTTTAAATAAACTGCAAAAAGTTGAAAAATAGTAAAAAACATTAATTAATCAAAATAAAAAAAAGTAAAATACTGCTTACACTTTTGACTCCCTTGGCAATGTAAGATTATAAAAACATAAATCAAGTACAATGCAATATTTATTTTCTTTTCATAAAGAAATAAATTTGAAAAATCTTTTTATTAAAAATATAAATTGCATAATATGTAAACCAATCATAATGCAATATTTATTATTTACGGTTTTATGAATATCTATGAAAACCAGTTTTTTAGTCACTCTAATAAAAGAAAGTGTTCAATACATTTATCAATTCTCAAGAATAAAGAAAATATATAAAAACATATAAATCCACTTTCATGTATTCAGGTTTTATAAAAATTCTAAATATCAATTTTTAAAAACAAATATTGCTGAGGGAGTCAAAAGTGCATACAGTAATAGCATTGACAAAGGAATGAACATACATTTGACACGTTTTTTTTTTTTTTTTTTTTTTTTTTTTTTTAAGTTGAAACACTCCCAAAAATTCTTTTGTCATAGTTGCACAAGAGACAGTATCTCAGATGAATGGCGAGGGAATCTTCGAATTTTTAAAATATTAAAAAAAATATTACTTAATATACACTTGAAAAATATTTGGATACATGAATTACTACAAAGTTTGGGTAGATAAAGACTTAATGAAAATGGATTGATTAAATCAATTTAATTGTTAAATATGTTACTAGGAAAGTTTGATCATTGTGACAATTTTTCTCACCAAAATCTATCTTGTATATTTATAAATCTACCATTTGGTCATGCATTGAAGCTTCAATCACTTTCCTACTGCTGTAACATAGCTTCCCTGTGCCTTTACTAAAAATATTTTCATGGCAATTATTCTGCTGGAGCTTTCCTCTTTGGTACCTTGACTTCATGAATTTAAAGTGCAGTACCAGATTGGCAGTTAGGTCTCATTATTTTACTGTTGATGTTACTTGTAACGGTAAGTTCTATGTTAAGTTTCTTCTCTCATGCTTTTCACTTGTGCAGCTCTCTTCCGGCTTCTAGCTTTACTGCAAACTTTGATCTTTAAAATTTTAGATGCAATGTCAGTTGTCATCTGTCTTCTTTGAAACTTGTTCTTTTATTGTCCTTTCCCACCAATGTTTTTATTGTATTCTTTCATTCTCAATAAACATAGTGGCTTTATCACATTGGTTAGGGTGAAATGATTTTAAAAAAAAAAACCCTGTTTTATTTAATTTAAATATTTGCTAAAATTTTCCTCCATGTCCAATAAGTTTGTGTACCAAACACAAGGGTTCATACAAAGTCTTTCTTTCTGCGTATTTTGAACAAACACTTCATAGTACCTCAGCATGGGCTTATGGTTAGTGAGACGCTAGTTTGTGTTAGGAGGCACGGTGGGGTAATGGATAGCGGCTCGGATTGAGGAATCGGAGAGCTTAGCTCAAAGTCCATTTGAATCCGTTACATTCACCTATATGCTAATACCCTTGGGAAAGTTATGAATCCTCTTCTTCTCCCAGCTATGGATAAATAACAGGAGAGACTGTGTTCTGTAGCTTTGGCTGGCTACCGGTCTAGGAGAAGGAAAAACTCTGAATTCAGAACTGGCCTGGAGAGGGTTGGGCTCTGTCAGCCTATCTTGCCCAAGGAACACCACTTCTGCTGCGGCTGCAGTACACATGGTGCCCCTACAGGTCATGGGATAAAAAAAAAAGTTTGGGTTACCATTTCTACTGAGTTGTAATTTTGATCCTCACTAGGTGCTCAATACAAAATTCAGCATCAAATAACCCAATATGTTGCAAAATAAACTGACAAACTCTTTGCAAATTTAAAATGGATAAAGTATTAACCAAGAGCACTTGGTAGGCTGGGTACGGAGACCAAATGCTATGAGACAATTTTTCTACAAACTCCATCCTTTAAAAAAAAAAAAGAGGTATAGACAAAGAAAAAATTTTTAAAATGTAAAAAAAAAAATAAAAAAAAAATTTTTCAATCTCCCCCTCTTTTTTTGATTCCTGGCTATCTTCCTCTCCTTAGGAAGGACTATAATGTCCACATGCATGTCCTGAAAGTTTGTCTTTGAGCATCTCCTGCCGGCTAGGGAACTCTCTCTTGAATCTCCAGACCATTCTTACATGTGTCTCCGTCTCTCTCTACTTAACTCAGTCAGCTATCTCTTCTTTCTCTACCGTTCCCATTCCTCTCATGACTGTTGTGTGCTAGAGAGTTTTTCCAATAATATAGGCAAGGCAATCTCTCTACACCTGTTTGCAAATATATTTTTGCTTGGTGACTTTAATGACCACTATGCCAGGTGGCTAAAACACTTTATCACACTGACCCTGCTGGAATCCAAACCCCTTGTAACCCTGATGAACATGCTTCTCTTCTAGATCTCTTTTTTTACCTATATCTTGGGCTCCTGTCGTAATATGCAGCTCTGCCCTCTTGGCAACTCTGATCATGCGGTAATGTCTGTAAACATCGCTTTCCACTCCGCTACCAGCCAATAACCTCCTACCGACAGAATATCTTTGTTATGAATGTGTGGATTGGGACTCGTTCTGCAACATCCCTTGGAATGCAGGTTTTAATCATCCTGTTCTTAAGCATGTCTGCAGAATCCTCTTCGGTGAAAGCGGACATCGATGCTTTCATTCCAGCAAGGAAATACCAAGTTAAGCTGGATTCATCTCCTTGGTTCTCACCTGTATGCTTGGCTGCTATAGCCCACCAGAGCGACATATCTGTTTACAACAGACGTCTCTTTGCATGTTCTCAGAGAAGTGACGTTCCTGTTTGCTGATAGAATGAAACAACGTATAGCATTTTGCATGTTCAGTTCGAGAGACAATTAGTAGCTCTGCAAGATTGTGCTGAGCAACAGCAAGTTCTCAATCTCTCCTCTATTCTATCAATTCAAATTGATGATATCTATGGCAGATAAGGTTGAATGCTTTGCTTGGAAATTCTCTTCCAGCTCAACACTCGATTCATTTGAGTACTCACACCTGAAAAAAAATCTCATGTCCATCTTATTTAAAAAAAAAAAAAATGTATAAAAGAATGTTTGCTGCCAAAATATACAATACTCAAATGTATTTTTGTGTACGTGTTTTGTTTTGATTTTTGGTGATCTGTTACTCTAGGGTGATGTTTTAGATCTTTGTTCTAGGACAGCTTTTATCCTTGGGCCCTGTGCAAAATAATAAACGTTGCCACATACTGACAATTTTAAAATGTATTATAAACATTACTTTTTTCTTGGTTGTGCGTTTTTTTTTTTTTTTTTTTTTTTTTTTTTTTTTTTTTTTTTTTTTTTTTTTTTTTTTTTTTTGTGTTTGTGTGTGTAACAGAGAGATATACACACATAAACTCACATGAATGCACACACGCAAATATAACTTTTATTGACTGGATGTGGAAATGGTGTTTATATATCAAAGTACAATTTGGGTTAAGATGTGTGTCTACCGATGAAAAACACAAGCTCGGCCAGAAGGCGATGTTTTAAATCTGGATCATTAGAAAAACAATGAAAAAAATGATCTAAATAAAATTTATCGGTTAAAAATTGAAATAGAGCTTACTCAGGCTATGAGATATTTGGTTTTGTTTAACAGTATTTGTTTTGATTAAAAGGTTGAATCAATGTTTAGATATCCCAAAGTATAATTTTGGAGAAGCGAGAAGAACTTGTGATTGAGATTAAGATAAATAGTTGGAGAATCGGTTTACATGTCAAGGGATAGTTTTTGGCACTCGTGATAATCGCGTGCCGGGCCAAGGGTTGATTCATGATCAAACAGATTTATCTATATAAATGGATAGTTATGCTGAAGAAGCAGACAGTCAAGCAAGGCGGAAGAGGCCAGACGGGAGATAATTCTTGAGGAGACGGGAGAGAGTCGGGGAACGAGAGAGTCACATAGAGATTTGCGGGAGAATTAGAGAAGGAAGACTGCCCCCTGTTCTGAGAAGTCTGTATGAGACTGGACTATTAGTCATAAACCTACCCCAGACGATTCAATACGCGTTTATCACACACAAACCCTCTCTCTGTTGGGAATTCGCTGGATGCATTGTGTCTT
Source organism: Acanthosepion pharaonis (assembly GCA_903632075.3). Lineage (NCBI taxonomy): Eukaryota > Metazoa > Mollusca > Cephalopoda > Sepiida > Sepiidae > Acanthosepion > Acanthosepion pharaonis. The sequence continues at coordinate 226,014 of CAHIKZ030001028.1, forward strand.
TTTTCTTTTTCTTTTCTCATTTATGTTAAATGTTTTTATTCTCCCTGTAACCTCTGTTCTGATGTTATCTTCTTATATAAAAGACGTCAATATTTCCCCCATTGTCTTCTGCAGACATTATTTCTTGTTTTATTTTGCCACATTCTAAACTTCCTACCGCCAACTCTCCCAGCTGTGTCCACATCCCCAGTCGACTGTGAACGTATGGACAACACCCCGCTTACTGGATCTAAAAACTAACACTGCGGGGGCAGCAAGCAGGACTTGACCAGTTGACTGGTCGAAATAATCTACGGGTACTCAGTGAGCGTACGGCCAGTTACACCTAAGTTTGGTTCGGACCGAGTGGACACCTCAACCCAAAGAGGAAGACACCAGAGGTTGAGGGGCTGGGGATGAAGCGGTAGATGTGTTGTTTGCGTTGTGTGTGTTGTTTGCGTTGTGTGTGTTGTTTGCGTTGTGTGTGTTGTTTGCGTTGTGTGTGTTGTTTGCGTTGTGTGTGTTGTTTGCGTGTGTGTGTGTGTTGTTTGCGTTGTGTGTGTGTGTGTGTGTGTTGTTGCGTTGTTGTGTGTGTGTGTGTGTTGTTTGCGTTGTGTGTGTGTGTGTGTGTGTGTTGTTTTTTGTGTGTGTGTGTGTTGTTTTTTGTTGTGTGTGTGTGTGTTTTGTTTTGTGTGTGTGTGTGTGTTGTTTGCGTTGTGTGTGTGTGTGTGTTGTTGTTGTGTGTGTGTGTGTGTGTGTGTTGTTGTTTGCGTTGTGTGTGTGTGTGTGTTGTTTGCGTTGTGTGTGTGTGTGTTGTGTGTGTTGTCTGCTGTTCAGTTTCAGGTAATGAATAAAATAAATAAATTTTGACTCAATAAGGAAAAGTTTTTTTTTTTTATAAATACACCCCTCTCCTCAATCTTTTTATGCAAATTTTTGCTGATAGATTCCAGACTAATGAATTTATTTTTTTTTTCCCTTTTATTAAAATTTATACATATTATTGTGTTTTTTTTTTTAAATACATGTAACCATTTTTGTTTTAGCAATTTCATCATATATGTGCATATATGAGGTCTATTATTGAATGGTAATAGTTTCAGAAAATTCCTAAAGGCTAATTGTAGACTATTGGTATTTGCTTAAAAAATGGGATGGTGAATGATTTTTGCTATTTTTCTTTCAATATTGAATACTTAAAAAAGTAAATATTTTTTTTTTATCTCTTATTTTTATGCTTTTTGTGCTCATTGTTGAACTTTGAAAAGTTAGAGGAATTACTTACTTTTACTTTTCAGGGTCGCGTCTTGCATCCAGAACAGCACCGAGTTGTCAGTGTTCGAGAATGTGCACGTTCTCAGGGATTCCCTGATACTTATAGATTTTTTGGAAACATCTTGGATAAACACAGACAGGTGAAATTTCTTTCTTTTTTTCCCTTTTTTCTCTCTCTTTCTTCTCCTCCTCTCTCTCTTTCTTCTCCTCCTCTCTCTCTTTCTTCTCCTCCTCTCTCTCTTTCTTCTCCTCCTCTCTCTCTTTCTTCTCCTCCTCTCTCTCTTTCTTCTCCTTCTCTCTCTCTTTCTTCTCCTCTCTCTCTTCTTCTCCTTCTCTCTCCTTTCTTCTTCTCCTCTCTCTCTTTCTTCTCCTCCTCTCTCTCTTCTTCTCTCTCTCTCTCTCTCTCTCTCTTCTCCTCCTCTCTCTCTCTTCTCCTCTCTCTCTCTCTTTCTTCTTCCTCTCCTCCTCTCGCTCTCTCTCCTCTCTCTCCTCCTCTCTCTCTCTTTCTTCTTCTCGCTCTCTCCTCCCCTCACTCTCTCCTCCTCTCGCTCTCTCCTCCATCTCTCGCTCTCTCCTCTCTCTCTCCTCCATCTCTCGCTCTCTCCTCTCTCTCTCCTCCATCTCTCGCTCTCTCCTCTCTCTCTCCTCCATCTCTCGCTCTCTCCTCTCTCTCTCCTCCATCTCTCGCTCTCTCCTCTCTCTCTCTCTCCTCTATCTCTCTCTCTTCCCCCATCTCTCTCTTCTCCCATGTGTTTATTTTCTTTTTTTTTTTTTTCTCTCTCTGCAGATTGGCAATGCTGTCCCTCCCCCTATGTCTCGACAAATTGGTCTTGAAATCAAAAAATCTTTATTGTGGAAGAAACAAATTAAAGAAGCAGAGACAGAATCTTTAGAGATGGAATCTTTGAAAGTTGAAAAAATGGAACATTGAATCTCTTCCCACGTTAAGGCATCAAAACATAGACAAAAAAAAAAAAAAAACGCTCTGGAGGAGATTGTATCATAGTTTCTTGTTAAATGAACGCTTTTTGTTTTTCTATACCAACTAAAATAGACATGAGAACACTTAACTAAATGTTTCCACCTTCATCGTCATCTTGCTATATTGTAAATCGCATATCCCCCCTCTTTTTTTTTTTTTCCCACCAAAACCTACAATAATGTCTAACATGTAAATACTGGATAAATATTATGTACTTAATGAAAAAAAAAAAATCCTTATTTTATGGGAAAGTGAAAGAAAAACAGATTTTTTAAAAGGCTGGTTTTAATTCCAAAATAGTTTAAGGAAATTCACTTAACTGAGGGCAGGGTGGGTGCATTTTCTTGTTTCTTTTTTAAAGGAATTGAAGTTGTTTTAAAATTATTGATTGTAGTGTGTAAAGGAAAAAAAAAAGTGTATATGCAATTTTATCAGGTGTTTGAATAATGCTCGGGGTAAATATATTACAGCATTGTTCAGGCACTTGGATTTCTTTGTATTTTTGCTGTTGTGTACACTATTCGGTCAAAGGAAACCTCTTGTGACTAAGAGATCTACTGATGACCGAAATTGTTATTTATATGTCCATGAGACATGTCTATTTTCACAGTGTCAGGTGCACCAGATGCTCAGGTATCTTTATATATATATATATATATATATATATATATATATATATATATATATATATATATATTTCATATGATCTTTTTCTTAATTTGCTTTTTGAACAGTCCTTTAATTTCGATTTAATTCTCTTTTTAACACGTTTATAATGATTTTTTAAAATGTTTCTTTATTTTTTTAATATTTGTTTTTAGTATATTGATTCTAATCTTTTTAATACTTTGTAAAAAATATTTCTTTAATTTTTTTTATAAAAAAAATATGATTTTTAACAGAATTTAAAAAAAAAAATGCTTTTAACACAATTTTCTTAATGTTTTTTTAAGAATTTTTTTATTTTAAAAAAAATACCTTTTAACAATTTTTTGTTTTTTTTTAATATGCTTTTTAGCACAATTTGAATTTTCTTAATATTTTAAATATCTTAAATATTTTGTTTGACGATAAAGCATGGAAGGAGTTGTATATTTCCTGGAGTGATAGACTGAATCAAATGCATTCTTCTTTTTTTTTTTTTTTTTAACATAATGTTTTGGCAGACACTTTTTGCAGCTTTTGTCAGGTATAATCTGTGGGGTGGGGGAAGGAAACCTCTAATTTTTAGATTTTTACCAATGACAGAAATGATGTTTCACAGTGTCAGGTATACCAGTCACTCAGGTAATTCCATGCTGTACTTGGCAATGTGAAAATAGACTAATCGATACATTAATATTGATTTGTATTGGCTGGGATTAGAGGTTTCCTTTGTTCTTACAGATTATGACTGATGAAGGCTGTAAATGAATCTGTCGAAATATTAACAGCAAATAGACAAAGAAATTTTTAGCATCTGTACAAGGTTGGATATTTTAACGGCTCTTCTCAAAATGGTGTTGACAATTGGAGCATCCGAACAAAATTGTTGATAAACCCTAATGCTTTATTATTATTTTTTATTCATTTATTAGTTGAATCTTTGTTATTGAATCTGATTTCTTAGGACATCAGCTAAATTTAAAAATAAACCCTTGTTAATATCAGCCAAGTTGTATGTAAAAGACTATAGAAAAACTGTAATAGTTGCCAACGCGTTTCGTCCAAAGTGGACTTTTTCAAGGCGAAATGAAATGAATTTATTGAACAAAGTAACTAATAACAAAACAAAATGTCCTTAACTGGAAGAATTTAGAGAACGCTATTTTCATACTGTTAACTGAAATTATATCAATTACTGTCACATGTTGTGATATTGTTTTTGACAGTAATTGACCTAATTTTCAGTTAACAGTATGGAAATATCGTTCTCTAAATTCTTCCAGTTGCTAAGGACATTTTGTTTTTGTTATTATTAGTTACTATGTTTAATAAATTCATTTCGTTTCACCTTGAAAAAGTCCACATCGGACGAAACACGTCTATTTTAAATATTGTCTTTTTCTACAGGTTAACTCTGAGAAATTTTTCATATATATCTATATATAAAATCTTAAGAAACTGAAAGAACAGATGGAGTTAGAATCCACAGCATTTACTTTTTTAAAAAAGTGCTCAATACAAAGTAGAGCAAAGTATTAATATAATATTTTTATTATAATAAATTACAATAAAAACATTTTACATCGCTACACAAAAAACTTTTTATGTTTCGGAACTATGATGGTTCCTCTTCAGGTGATGGTAGATAACATGATAAAAATGATTTTTTTGGCAAAGTTATATTTTTATTCTAAGAGTTTATAAAAACATTTTAAATCGCTACACAAAAGCTTTCATGTTTCAATACTATGATTGTACTTCCTCAGGTGATGGTTGATAACTGGTGACAAAAATGATTTTTTTTAGGTAAGTTTAAAAACAAATCGTAAGCAGTAACAATTTTTTTAATTTCCCTAAAAATCCTTTTTGTCACCAGTTACTAATCATAGTATTGAAACCTGAAAGCTTTTGTGTAGTGATTTAAAATGTTTTTATAAACTCTTATAATAAAAATATAACTTTCCCAAATAAATCATTTTTATCTAGCATCACCTGAAGAAGTACCATCTTTAGTATTGAAAGTTGTAGTGTAGCGATGTAAAATGTTTTTATTATAATAAAAATATTAGAATAATATTTTGATCTACTTTTTCTTGAGCACTTTTTTAAAAGTAAATGCCTTTATTCTTTCTCTCATTTGTGTGTGTGTGTATATATATATATATGTATATATATATATATATATATATATATATATATATAATATTATTTTTTATGAAGTAACAATGTTTGGTTGTTAACGATTGATCACATCTCAGCACTTTCTAAATTTACAGTATTACTTCAAATCTTAGTCTGTTAAATTACAATTCTAACCTGACTTTTAGTATCTACAAGTATGCATCATTGAGTACAAATTGATAAAGTGTGTATGTTTTAGGTGGGTGGGTGATGGGGGGCAACACATGCACAAATATGGCACATGCAATGCGTTACCAAAAAAAAAAAAAATTCCATACTCAGGTACTTAGTGAAATACTTTTATCATGGAAGAATTCCATAATATTTACCAAAATTTTTTTTTTTTTTTAATCTGGCACAAGGTCAGAAACGTAGAGCATTTTGTGAGATTTATTTTTTTTTTTTATATACTTACAATTATAACTTTGTTTATACTTTCATTTATTCATTATCATTTCAGTTATCATTTGTATACACCTTTGGGATCATGCACACACTCTGACCCCACACAGCTATCTTTGAACAAAACATGGTCTTAAGATCATATCGATGTGAAACTGACTGCCACCATATCTATAAAATGCACCCTCTTCAATATTGAATACTCTTCCCCTATAAATATAACGTATAAAATTTTAGTTTGTGTGTGTGTGTGTGTGTGTGTGTGTGACATGCTACCTAAGTTTATAGAATGGAGCCATTACTTCAGATATCATTATAGTGGATGCTTCTATTTTAAAAATAGCCACCCCCTTTTTATCTATTTATTAAACAGTGTAATACGTGTATTTGTCTGCACTCTTGAGAAATCTAAGTAGTAAAAAAATAAAAAGTGTCCTCAGAGAGGGGTCACACCTGTGTTGTAGGGGAAACTATCGTTTAATTCAGCATCCATTAATTCTTTAGAAGAATGTAACCATGAAAAAAAAAAAAACTTACTCCAGTACCTAGTTTTCACCATCTTTAACAGTACATCACCTGCACTGGCTCATAGAGGGTAGTGGCTAATGTCTGTACTACATTTAGTTTGAGCATATCATTCCAATTGCTTGAATTTTTGACAGCATATGTCTTGCTATAGGACATTAGTTAGCTAGTGAGTATTACCGAACATTACCACTGCTTATGATTCTCACTGGGTGTCTACATTTGCGGCCTTGTGTCTACACACACACAGACACACACACACAGACACACACACACACATTACTTCAAATGTTATTTTTAGTGGATACTCTAGTTTTAAATAGACACCCCATTTATTTTATTTCAGGCAGTGTGTATAACATCTATCGGCTTGCATGAAGTAAAAAAAAAATGGAGAATTATAAATATTTTCATTAATTATTTAGAAAATGTTTTGGATCCAAAACAGCAGATATGAGCTTTCCGGAATAACTGGATGCAGAAGTGTGCATTCCTTGAAAGTGTAAATAGAATCATGCTGGGCTGTGATGCTCTCTGCGGCCAAGCAGTCTAAAGCATGTGGGATCAAATGATGGTTTCTCTTACAAAGGGGGATGCAGGTTCAAACCCTACAAATTTTCTTTTAGTTTTCTTGACGGTGCTGACTGATAGATGAGTTTCGTTGACGAATCTTTTTGTAATCATTCAGTCCACTCGTCAGGAGGTTTCAGCAATTATAAAAGTACCTCCAGTTAATTGGCTGCCTAGTTCATTTCTTTTAAACATATTTTTCAGCACTAATCCTCTACCATTACATATATAATGTATGTGTATGTACATGTGTGTACACGCAACACACACACACTAAAATATACATGTAAGGTGCGTAGATGTAAATTTCCAAAATTATAATTGCTGTATTTGGAATGGAGTTTTCAGCTGATTGTGTGCCATCTCTTCTAATATTTATAAAGTTGCTGGCATACAAGATGTGACAGGTCATTGTGGACAAATTATAAGACTAAAACATGAAGATTTTTATGAGGAAAAATTCAACTGTGGGTGAGGTTTTTCAGCAACCCTAAAATAAATAAAACTACACTCATCCTTGGGAATGACTGGATGCCTGGATGAGGGGGTACATGTTCATACTGGCCATTACATCTTAAGATCACAGACTTCAGTGGATGTTTCTGGACAACTGCAGGAGATTTGAATGAAGAGAGTGTATGAGGTCATAGATTGAGAATTCTCTGCCAAAAACCCGTCCTGGGTAAGACGTTAAACCACATCCATGTCCTGGGTAAGACGTTAAACCACATCCATGTCCTGGGTAAGACGTTAAACCACATCCATGTCCTGGGTAAGACGTTAAACCACATCCATGTCCTGGGTAAGACGATAAACCACATCCATGTCCTGGGTAAGACGATAAACCATGTTCAGCAGCAAGGTCTCTGATCAGGAGGTTTTGTGGAACGTGGAACCACCTCTTAATTGCTGGTGTTCCCAGGTCCACCCTGATCTGGAGTGGTAGCAAAAATATTACCAGAAACATATTTTTGACAAAACAAAATATTACCAGCAATAAAGAATTTTGTCGGCATTGAGTAGCCCATTGGGCTTGGTGTGCCGTGGGACAAAATAAACCAACCCAATCTAAACCAAAGAATATATATTCTGTTCATACGAATCTATCCTAAAAATTTTGTTGGCATTAAATAACCCATTGAGGTTGATATACCGTAAAACAAAATAAACCAAACTCTGCCAGATATTCAAGGGTTATATCTGCCATGTTGAAGGGAGCTGGAATATATGCAGCCTCCCCTGATTCAGAGCCTGACCTAAGGACTGTAATGCAAGAGTGTTAAAAATGTTGGTTCAACCATCTTTCCGAAATCTGACCAAATGTATAACAGAATTAATTTTAAAAGGGATTTTTGGTCAAACTAAGAATTTCTCGGTATCTCCAAAGTGATTCTTTTGACACTGAGACTTCGTGGAAAGAAGTTGGGTACCATGACATAGTTCTGATTTCTTAGAACCATGGATGATGTGAACTTGCATCATCAGAGGTACCTTTTGTACTTTGTGTCATCTTGGCCCTGGTCAGTTCTGTGCAAAGAACAAGAGCATGCCTGGTTCCTTGGGAGGTTTCAATTTGATCAAGTAATGCTTCAATTGTCTCACATGGTTCACCTAAATCTTGGACATTAACTGCTTCCCCTCACCCTGTACCTGAGATCCTACTGCACCAATTTCTTGGTCAAAGAAACGATGCATCCCCACCAGAAATGTCCAACTCATTCATGAACCTTCTCATTTTCAAGAAGCTGGCTATCTCTAAATTGATTGGTTGGTGGTTAGTGGCATAAGCACAGCATGTCTTATTTCTTGTGTCATATTAGAAGCTACTGTGTCAATGCACTTGGAAAGAAGTAAGAATGTTAAAATTTGGCTTATGCTGTGTATTGTCAGGTTATCTTATGTTTATGATCTGCTAGAAGCGTGGTCTTGCATACTTGTCACAGCTTGCATATGGTCAGTAATCAGTTAAACATTTATTTTGATTGGTTATCTATAATATTAACATGATAAAAGAGATATATATATATATATATATATATAAAAGGACTGAATGAACACAAAATGAAATCTTATTTTAGTTGCTGCGTCTCATCCTCTGATGGTCTTTATCAAGTCAAATCTAATGATTTTATCTCGCAACAAGTATTTATAAACAAAGCTAACAAAAGATTTTTACTTCTGTCTATAAATAATTGTTGCAGAATAGAATCCTTACATTATTTACCTTGATAAAGCCCCTCAAAGGATGGCATGTGTCAGCTAAGGTAAGTTTCTCTCTCTCTCTCTCTCTCTCTCTCTCTCTATATATATATATATATATATATATATATATATATATATATACACACACACACACTCACAAAACCTCTGTTCCACAATAAGTGACCAAATTTACATTATATAAAGAATGAAATGAGTCACTTATGGAATGAAGGTAATTTTTTTTTTTTTTTTTATTTTGGGGATATTTTAAAGTCATGTTTTCAGAAGCCAAACATCTAGTAAGAAAATCATTTCAGATTTTATTTCAGGCCATTTTCTGTACATGAAAACTCCAGTTGTACTTCCCTATAAATTATGGAATTCAAATAACTTACTGATTCTTAGGGCACAAATGGAATTGAAAATTTAATAACTCCATTTAAATGTTTTATTTTTGTGGATTCTAAATAAAATTGGTTAATTTTATCTTATTCGTGTTCAGTTCTCGTAGGAAAAAAAAAAAAAAATTTACAAAGGAAGCTGCTGAAGACCTACTATTGCACCTCTATTGAGAATGTGTATGGCATCACTGTTTGCTATACCAGAGCTGCCTGGCAGCAGACAAGAGTGCCCCTGCAAAGTAGGTATAGATATTGCCCAGAAAATAAATTGGCTACTTGCTGCCCCTCCTTGGAGTACATTTCCAAATTTTCGTTTGCAGCTGATCAGAAAACATGACGACACATCCCGAGTACCATTTGTTTAAATTGTTTTTGGGGCAATGTTTTTAGTTCTATTAGTTCAAGGACAAAGCTTTTATCCTTGTGCCCTGTGTAGAATGAACACTGCTGTATGCTGACAATTTTAGACATTATTATTTTTCTTCTCTGTGTGTGTGTGGGGGGGTAGAGGCTGCTGTCTAATTTCATTGTGTATTGCACAGTGACATAATAAATAAATAAATTTTGACTCCATGGGGGGCGACTTGAGTCTGAGGGGACTCTTTTATAAATACTACCCTCTCCCCAAACTTTTTATGCAAATTTTCCATACCAATTGATTCCAATTTAATGAATTTCTGCCTATTTAAATTTAAAAAAAAAAAAAAAAATTTTTTTTTTTTTTTTTTCTTTTTTTTTAAATTTAAAAAAAAATTTTTTATTTAAATTTATATATCTGTATATTTTTTAAAAAGATTATTGTTGACATAAATGTGTACGTTGATATTCAATGAATGAAAAAAAAAAATTATAAATAAAAAATAATTATAATCTTGAGTCATATTTCATACTGTTTAATTAAATTTGCTTATTTTTTTCCTCCTTTTTTTAACGCCATCTCCTTTTAGGATGCAGGCGATCATGGCTCTCCACAGATTTCTTTTTTTTTTTCTTTTTTCTGTGAAATGGCATGCATTCTTTTGAAAGATATTGGAGTGGTTTCCTCATTTCTTTCTCTATAATTTTGAATTCAATTTCCCTTCACCTTGTCTGGTTGCCACACAAACTTTAGAAATCCCTGTTTATCCTATTTAACCCATAGTTGGGGGCCAAGAAGTGCATTCATGCCTTTCCCAGGAGTATTTGTGCAAAAGTGAATGCAACAGGCTTGGCTGGAATTTGAACTCTGCTCGCCATTTTCACTTTCCTTGCTGATAACCACTACACTAAAAGCACATCTACATATTCTGTTATGAATTATTTAGAATGTCATATTGAGAAAAAGTCTTATCATTGAGTATTTTGACACAATGGGAACAGATTGATTTTGTTTTGTGTGTTTTTTGTTTTTTTTTCTTCTCAGCATCTGAAACTATATTAAGCCCCCCCCAGCCCCTCTGCATTATTAATATTACTTCCTTTTCTACTGCATTCTTTTTCAAGGCCTCTCAATTGCAGTGTCCTTATTGTTAATTTCACTTAAAGTTGTTTTCTGTTGCCATAGCAGGATATGACAACACAACTATGAAATTCAAACATTCTATCAATTGATACAAAATAAATGAGTAGAAAAGACAAGGATGATAAATGTAACTTTAGGTAAGCAAAAACAGCACTCTGCATTATTAATAGTAATTCCCTTTCAACTGCATTCTTTTTCAAGACCTCTCAATTGCAGTATTCTTATTGTTAATTTCACTCAGTTGTTTTCTGTTGCCATAGCAGGATATGACAACACAACTATCTAAATTCAAACACCCTATTGTTCAGGGATCAGTCACCTTCAGTGGCAGGATAAACATTTTGTACAGCAAATGAAGTCATATACAAAGCGATAAATGTTAACAAAATTGTTTTCTGTTGCCATAGCAGGATATGACAACACAACTATGAAATTCAAACATGCTATTATTCAGGGACTAGTGTCACCTTTAGTGGCAGGATAAACTTTTTGTACAGCAAATGAAGTAACATACAAAGTGATAAGGGTTAAAAGTACCAGTGATCATTAAAATCTTTACAGAAATATATAGCTATATTTAATGACCGTCAAGACCTGTACAGTCCTGTTGACAGTCAATTATAGACTGATAGTGAACCTGATAGACTAATGTTAAATAATTTTGATCCATGCTGAGTACTTCTTTTTTCATAGTCATGGCATATTAAGTAAATATGGGCATAAACAATTTTATTTACTCTATTCGTTCTTAACCTGTTGAACCCTGAAACCTGTTCCTTGTAGCCAATACTCCTTTCCTGGGCAAGGGCCCTCTTTGAGAGTGTCAAACCCAAAGCCATTCTAGAATTCTTAAAAGAAACAAAAAAAATATAAGAAGAAAATATAATAAAGACTTTGTTACAAAAATGCAACTAAAACCTATTTACATCCCCATCCTTATATAATAACGACTTATAAAAGAATTTATCTGCAAAATAGACACAAAATAAAAACGAATTTTAAAACTACCTGATTCGGCACAAGATGGCCCATGGGGTTGGTGTGCTGGTAACATAACCCTATGTAAATCTAATATATGCCTGGGCATTTGAGATAAATTTCACTTTCAAAACTTTGCATAACATTTAAGTAGAACAAGGCTATTAAGATGAACATCTTTGTAGAGGCCATTTGCTATGAATTGCTGCAGTAAAACATGTTAGGATGTTGAACCCTGACATCTGGTCCTTCTTGACAATATTCTCTCTCTAAACTTTTTGGTTATATTTCACTATTTCAGAACTGCTTTTATAACATATTAACAGTGAAGAATAGTAAATGACCAGTACAAAGTTTCTCGTATGAACAGGTTTGTTCAACTTGCATTTGAGTGATGCTCGTTGTGTGTGTCTGTCTCTCTTTTTTTCTTATTTCTTTTTTTCTTTTATCTTTTCTTTTTTTTTTTCTTTTATCTTTTCTTTCTTTTTTTTCTTTTTTTTTTCTTTTTTCTTTTTTCTTTCTTTCTTTCTATTTTTCTTTTTTTTTTTCTTTTTTCTTTTTTTTTTTTCTTTTTTTTTTTTCTTTTCTTTTTCTATCTTTTTTTTCTTTTTTTCTTTTTATCTTTTTTCTTTTCCTTTTTTTTTTTTTTTTATCTTTTCTCTTTTTTTTTTTTTTTTCTTTTTCTTTCTTTTTTTTTTTTTTTCTTTTTTCTTTTCTTTTTTTTTTTTCTTTTTCTCTTTTTTTTTCTTTTTCTCTTTCTCTCTTTCTTTTCTCTCCTCTTTTTTTTTTTTATCTTTTCTTTCTCCTTTTTTTTTCTTTTTTCTCTTTTCTCTTTTTCTTTTCTCATGAGTTCTTTTTTCTTTTCTTTCTTTTCTCTTTCTCTCTTTTCTCTTTCTCTCTTTTATCTTTCTCTCTTTTATCTTTCTCTCTTTTATCTTTCTTTAATATTCAATTCCTAAATTTGGAAACATTTTGCTTCCTGCTTCTAAGTATTTGACAATTTGGTAGAAGAATTTTAATGTTTGATTCCTTCATAATTATTTTACTGTTTTAGTGATGTTTAACTTGCACACTCAAATACACATGTTTGACTCACCTGCTGTATTAAAATGAGATTTTCTGCTCTAATAAAAAAGAATTTATTTTTCTCTTTTTGTGGTGCTATTTAACACCATGCTGAGGTCATTTGGACCTTCTATGATTATTAAATAAACAGTATAGGTTAAAATGAAGTAGCAGCCTCAAACGAGATTTGAACCCTCACCTTGGATCTTTGGGAGCCTGCCTGATACAGATAGTGCCTTACCTATTAGACCAGAAAGACCAATTAGCAGGTGAAATTTAAATTTAGTCATATAGTTGTATTTATTTGTATGGCCAATTTGCACAAAATGGGATTTATGGCCGAGTTTATATTGCGATCTCAGGTGTACATGCTTGGGAATGCCTCGGGCACTGTAACGACCCTGGACCCTCTCCCAAAGGAGATGTAAGGCATCTTTTACTTAGGATTCTTTCTATGCCATATTGTTTGTTTTACACTTACTAGAAATAAATGCAATAAATCTGTCTTAATTCCTTTAAGCAAACACTTATTATTATTATTATTATTACTAATACTACTACCTTTCTGTTGTATACACATATCCTTTGGGTTCCAACCAGAGATCTAAGGTTAGAAATGGCTTTATGACATTTTCCACTGATCATTTTTGTAAAAAAAAAAAACCCACTAAGATCAGACATTTTACATAGATAAAGCTCTTTGTAATGTGTGAGCTGTATTCGAGTACAATTTTTTTGTATTTCTTTAAGGGCATGGGCTACAAGGGATCCCATCAAGGAGTCTATTGGAACCTTTTCCGAGCACTCCAACTACAACTTTTGACATATATATTTCAAGATCCTTGCATTTTGATATTTTTTTTTTTTTTTTTTTTTTTTTTGAAGATCTTCAAAGATACATTACAATCTGCAGGGACTGCCATGTCAATAAGAAAGCAATAATAATAATGTTTAATGGATGTGGAACTAGAACAGTTTACCCCCAGTGAGCGAAATAAAGAGTTCAGTTCGACATTCCAACCACCTGAAGAAGGCCGGAGTGTACAATGGTCGAAATGTTGTAATAAATATGGTGGCAAAGATGAGGACAATAGTCCGAATAATGAAAATCAATTCAGTTTTTAATTAAAAAAATTTTTTCTTTTTTCTCAGATGGCATTAATTAAGTTTTAACCAATGGTAAAAAGAACTAACTCTGGTTAGTTCTGTACTAGACTCAACATTTAGAAATCTTTATGCAAGTTGTATTACCTTAGAAAAAAAAAAAAAAAAAATGATTACTCCACAAATGCATTTCAAGAGAAGGATGTTGTGATTCGATCAAAAAAGAAAAAAAAAATCACTCTAAAATTGCTAATTTTCTCTGCTTGTTTACAACCAATAGTAGTAGACATAATAGTCTTCCTGTTGCATTTCTTAGGCTATTATGAGATCATCTGGTACACACTCAACCCCCCACCCCATCTTTTGGACAGGAGTAGAGGTTTATCCTTTGTTTCCGGTTCCTTCTAAAACCTTTTCCTTCTCTTTCTCTTTTCATGGCCCATTGTGTCTTGGTGGCATTATCTCCTTGCTTAGAGATAAAAGTTGTCTGAAAGTCTTAGATGAAAAATTCTTTTCATGATTAATTTGGGATGCGATTTTTCTTAACGTTATTATTGCTTTTTGTCATTATCACAGTTCTTGTGATTGAATAGCTTCTGATTCATTAAATGGCGATCCAATTATATTGAATGCGAGTTTAAATCATGCCAAGTGGCTGTATTTAATAACCAGTCTCTTTTGGCACCACCTAAATGGTTAAAAATATCTTCTGGTTCATATAGGCAAAGTTGAAGTATATGAGAGGTTAATGCTTACCTGTTACTTTTGGCTACTAATATTTTTATATGCAACCAAAGTCCATAATAGTATATAAAATGTTGGTAAGGCGGAAGGTCTTTCATGTCATAAAATGTGCTACATGTTTTTTTATTATTATTATTAACTATTATTATTATTTTTATTATTTTTATTTTCTTTGACTTCTGGCGTTTACACATTTCTTTCCGGGTCCCGTCCAGGGACCTAAGGTTAGAAATGGCATCATGACACTTTACACTGACAAAAAAAAAAAAATTACATAGATAAAGCCCTTCGTAAAGTGTGGGCTGTACTTGTCAGAACAATTTTTTTTTTGTATCTCCTTGAGGCATGGACTTCCAGGAATCCCTTCAATTGGTCTACTGCAATCTTTTCCAACCAGTCCTAGGGCTCCAACTACAACAGGGATTGTTGATGTTCCCATATGCCACATTTTCGAGATTTCTATTTCAAGGTCCTTGTACTTTGACAACTTTTTGAATATCTTTAAAGATACATTGCAGTCAGCAGGGACTGCCATTACTACTACTACTATTATTATTACTACTACTACTACTACTATTATTATTATTATTATTATTATTATTATTATTACTATTACTACTACTATTATTATTATTACTACTACTATTACTACTATTATTATTATTATTACTACTACTACTATTATTATTATTGTTATTATTATTACTACTACTACTATTATTATTATTATTATTTTTTTAGGCCACTTTAACAGATGGGAAGGTATTCAACTCAAATTGGTAAAGTGAAAAATGTCAAAAATGAATAACAATGATTGTTGAAAAGTTATAATGAATTGTTCTTTGCAAAAATCGTCTCCATGATAATGCTGAAATAAATGTACCGTATATATTCATGTATCATGTGGCTTTTGAAGACCTAATTTTGAAGGTAATTTGACTACAGTAAATGGATATATAGTTCAGTGAACAGGGCCATCAGTCCATATGCTAATTTTATATCTCATGTATGTTACGAACCCCTTAAAAGTAGCTTTGAAATTAGGTCTTCAAAAGTCGCATGATACGCAAGTGTATACGGTAATAAAAATATGAAAACTTTAATTTCCAGAGCTGTGTATTTAAAATTGTAATTTTTTTTTTCTTCTTGAAGTGCCTTGCCATTGATAAATGTTAAAGACATTTACCGTAATTCAACTGAAAAAAAAAACAAAAATAAAAAAAACCCATCGGTTGTTTTTCAAGCTTTGAGATTACGTCTTTCTCAAAGTAATCAAATATTATACAGCTTCCAAAGCATTTGTATTATAGATAGGAGGCTTATCTTTCGGAGTCTGCATCAGGGTTAACAAATTGGGCTACAGGTAGTGAACTGGGCTTGGATTCAAAAACCTGAGCACTGATATAAATTTTCTCTTGACTTTTTTTTTTTTCTTATTGGTAGCCCAATCTTGCTATGTGAAATGTATTTTTCAAAAGTCATTCCCCTGTAGTGTATATATGTATGGTAAATATATTTGTTATACACTCATTTTATGAAATATTAATTTTTTTTTTTTTTTTCTTCTCCCCTTTCTCTCTCCAGTAGGTTATTACAGGATGTCCGTAAAATCTCTTTGCAATTTAAGAAATTTATTAGGATATCAAATGAACAGACAAATATATGGAAATTATTATAAAATGACGAGTAGATATTGAAGTATTTTTAACTAATTTAATCCACCTCTATATGGGTACCATTAGTTGCATGAAGTGCATCAAGACACGGTACTTAGGCATGGTGGAGTAATGGATAGGGGCTTGGATTGAGGAATCGGAGAGCCGAGTTTGAATTCCAGTTGAATCCATTACATTCACTTATGTGGTAATACCCTTGGGAAAGGTATGAATCCCTCCAGCTATGGGTAAATAGCAGGACAGACTGGGTTCTATAGCCTTGGATGGCAGCTGGTGTAGGAGAAGGAAAACTCTGAATTCAAACCTGCTCTTGGATGAGGGTGAATGGAGTCTCTCTTGGAGCCTTGGTTGGCAATCCATTTAGTGTTGGTGTCACGATAAAAACACCCTTGATAGCCCTAGCGAAGCATCAAGAATTCAGCTATTTGACAAGATTATGAACTACACCAATCAAAGTATTGGTGAGTTCAATCTTGGCTGAGGCCGCAAGAGATGTAGCATAGCCTCATCAATGGGTGCCATGACATCAGTGATCTTTTCCTTTATATCAGTGATGTCCTGTATCTTTGTTCGATACACAATGTCTTTAATATATAACCCCATAGAAAGAGGACCAGGGGGTGATATCTGTTGAAAGAGGTGACCGGTGAATTGTTCCCATGCCTTTCAATCTACTGGTCGGGAAATGTTAGGGTTTCATTTAACAGTACCTCTTTCATCAGCAGGATTCCTGAAATACACAAATGCAATGTGATTAAAAACATTGATAACTGTTGCGTATGTAGAAAAAATCTAATTAAGATATCTCATCAATTGCCTTTGTAATATATTTTTAAAATTGTAAAGAGACTCCATGGGCACTATATATATATATATATATATATATATATATATATATATATATATATATATATATATATATATATATATATATGTTACGGTTAGGACATTTATGTGACCCACTGTACATATGATTATACAGGTTGTCTGTAAAGTCTCTTTACAATTTAAAAAAAACAACTATTACCGAAGCAAATGAACAGAAAGATATGTGGAAATTGTTACAAAATGAGGAGTAGATACTGAAATTTGTTTTCTTTTTTTTTATTTTTTTTTATTTTTTTTATTTTTCTTTTTTTCTTTTTCTTTTTTTCTTTTTCTTTTTTTCTTTTTCTTTTTTTCTTTTTCTTTTTTCTTTTTCTTTTTTCTTTTTCTTTTTTCTTTTTCTTTTTTTCTTTTTCTTTTTTTCTTTTTTTTTTTTTTTTTTTTTCTTTTTTCTTTTTTTTTTTTTTCTTTTTTCTTTTCTTTTTTTTTTTCTTTTTTTTTTTTTTTTTTTTTTTTTTTTTTTTTTTTTTCTTTTTTTTTTTTCTTTTTTTTTTTTTCTTTTTTTTTCTTTTTTTTTTTTTCTTTTTTTTTTTTTTTTTTTTTTTTTTTTTTTTTTTTTTTTTTTTCTTTTTTTCTTTTTTTTTTTTTTTTTCTTTTTTTTTTTTTTTTTTTTTTTTTAATTTTCTACACCTTTATATGGGTACCATCAGTTGTACAAAGCACATCAAGACTGTATGCAATTTCTTGCCATGTATGCTGTAGCATAGCCTCATCAATGGTAGCAATGACTTTTGCTTGAGAGCAATGATGTCTCATATCTTTTTATATATATATATATATATATATCTTTAACACAACCCCATAGAAAGATGTACAGAGGAATGATATCTGATGAATGAGGTGGCCAAGTGAATTAGGACACCTCTTCCAATCCACCAGTCTGGAAATGTTAGGGGTTCATTTAACAGTACCTGTTTCATCAACAGGATTCCTGAAATACAATGCAATGTGATTAAAAACTTTAATAACTACTGAGTATATAGAATAAATCTGATTAAGATATTTCATCAATTGCCTTTGTAATATATTTTTTAAATTGTAACAAGACTTTATGGACACCCTGTATATTATTACCTATACTGGTAAAAAAGCAGAAAAAAAAAGCTGACAGTTATATTTAATTTTACAGCTGAACTGATTATATAGGATTTTTATCAACAATTAACTCAGCTGTTGCATGAAAGAAAAAAAAATTTGCTTAAAAACAATAAAGCAAAAAAAAAAATGTAATGAAAGCTAGCATGAAACAAAAAAAAAAAGTACTTAACAGCATCCTGATCCCCTGCTTACAAATTATTGTTTTTAATTTATTATTATTGTTATTATTTATTTATTTACTAAAGTTCAATCGATACATGGCTTTAGAGCCACTAATGATTACTGAATCAAGTGCAGGATTAATAACAGGAAGTGTGGGAAGCAAAGATTATGAAGGTAGATTCTATAATGGAATGTATTACTAAGTAGGGAAGATCAGGTTGCATGACTGATGAATATATCATGTCACAGGACTGCACTCAGTAATTTTAAAAATAAATATTTAACCTTTTCTCTCTTTCTCAGATGTGCATAAAATAGATGCATCTTTTTTGTATAGCAATTAAATACTGCAGAAAATGAAATTTTTTCCATCTTTGAAAGATTAATTTTATTTTTATTCTTGTCTCATTAAATATTTACTGTAAATTGGGACAGCAACATTGAAGTCCAAGTTTATTTGTGTGAGAAATGTGTATATTTTCTTTCAGTGTTGCCGATTTCACATTGTAGGTTTATATTTTATAAAATAAAAATTTTGTCTTTTAATTGCTTTGTTTTTTTTATGGGAGTCTTTTTTTTTTTTTTTTTGTATTTTAAAACTTAAAAAAATTTTAATTTTAAAAGATTTAAATAAATTTTTTTTTTTTTTTAAATTAAAATTCTTTTTTTTCTTTTTTTTTTTTTTAAATTAAAAAATTTTTTTTTTTTTTTTTTTTTTTTTTTTTTTTTTTTTTTTTTTTTTTTTTTTAAATTAAAAATTCTTTTTTTTTTTTTTTTTTTTTTAAGAAAATTCTTTTTTTTTTTTTTTTTAAATTAAAAAAATTCTTTTTTTTTTTTTTTTTTTAAATTAAAAATTTCTTTTTTTTTTTTTTTTTTAAATTAAAAAAAAAATCTTTTTTTAAATTAAAAAATTTTTTTTTTTTTTTTCATAATTATTAATCAACTTAAACGGGAGAAGGCGATTAACAAAAACTTAAATGGACAAAGCACTTTACAGGATATGGTCTGTACGTGTTACAATTATTTTTCGGATTTCCTGGAGTGATAGTTATGCCACGGATTTTGTTTTTAAGTTTCTTTCTTTATCATCCCCAAAACTTCCACCACAAAGGTTTTTTAGTTTTTAAGTGCCACAATCTCGTTTCGGTCATTGCTTATGACCCTGCAAGTGAAACAAAAAAAAAAAAAATTAAATAGATAAAACGTAATTTTATATTGAGTAAAATTTCAAGTTTTGAAATAAATCCGAGCACTTACCTCAAAGCTGATCAACAAACAAATTTTGGTCGTATGATGAAGTTAAGTAAATATCTACTTATGTGATAAATTTATTAAAGTAAGCTTAAAAGTTTCATAGTTTTATATATATATATATATAAAAGCACACACAGGTTTTCAATATCTAATAGTAGCTGGGGTGTTGGGAAAATTTGTGGAGCTTGTAGGATTGTGAACGGAGAAATGGTATGAAAATAGATTATCTAAAGAACAATTTTTTTCTGTATTTCTGAGTTGAGGTATTGTAATT
Source organism: Acanthosepion pharaonis (assembly GCA_903632075.3). Classification (NCBI taxonomy): domain Eukaryota; kingdom Metazoa; phylum Mollusca; class Cephalopoda; order Sepiida; family Sepiidae; genus Acanthosepion; species Acanthosepion pharaonis. The sequence goes on from CAHIKZ030001028.1 coordinate 245,917, forward strand.
ATTTACATTGTTCGGACTGTTCTCTTTTTTTTTGCCATATTCACAACGTTTTGGCCGCTTTACGCTCCGGCCTTCAGGTGATTGGAATTTCGAAATGAACCCTTTATTTCGCCCACCATGGTAGACTTCTAGTTCCACGTGTCATGCCTCTTCCGGATTTCTCAGTTTTCTCCCTTTATCTCAGCTCCTTTTGTTCATTACTGCAGTAGCCAGGTATTGAACTCACATCTCTTTCGGTCAAGTTACTGGCTCCACCCAACGCTTTTATCCATTGCGCCATGTGTCCTTGAAGAAGGCCAGAGCATATAACGGTTGAAACGTATGGTAACAAAGCTGGGGAGAAACGTCCGAACAATGTAAATAGTATAAATAAATATCTTCTATATTAATGTTTACAAAGAATGAGTGTTTCTAATGTCCTTTATTTGTTATTTCTTTAATTTATGGATCGTCGTGCCTTCCATATTCCCATAACCGAGTCACCATTTTTATTTTTTTTTTCCTAATTCATATTAGAACCTCCGAAATTTTGTTTAAAAATCTTGTTTTTTTCCGGCGTCAACGTGGAAGCATAAATTTGTATGGCGTAATTTGTGTCTTTTTTGCGGTGGAAAAAAAACATTGAATTCGATATTCTTGCAAAAATCAGCTAATTGCCAGATTTTAATGAAAATTTTAGGACTTATTCACAAATGAGTTAAATTATTTTTTAAAAAGTTTCTTTTTAGAAAATCTGGATAATTTTTTCTTTTTACATTTAACTCCCAACTTATTTAATTTTATGAAATTTTGAGTTTTTTTTTTTTTGCAACCCTTAATATTACTTTTAAGGATAAATTCTCGGAGAATGGAATATTTTTTTTTTTTTTTTTTTTTTTTTTTTGTGAAAATGAAACCAACCCCACACCCTCACTTACAGAAAATCTGCTCTGAATCGTAAAATAAAAAATGCAATAAAACGAAGGCATTTAATTAGAAAAGCTTTTAATTGCTTTTATTAATGTCATGGACAATATTATCTTACGTATTTTTTTATTGTTCGGGAACGAATTTTTACAAGAATTGTTTTCATTTTTATAAAGTTTAAATTAGAATAATCTATTTTAAAATTCTGTATTAATTTTTAGCGGTCAAGTGCTATTGTTATTAACCATTAACTGCCAAATACTTTTAATGCGCATTTTTGACCCAGACAGATGCCTTAGGAGTTAAAATAACACAATATTAAAATTTTCTTCGAATAGCTGGTACTTTGAAATTTTATAGAAACTAGAACATTAAATGTATGTGTATAAAACATCAAAACATAATATTGATTAGAAATAAAAAAAAAAAATACTTTTCAAAATAGTCATTATTTTTCTACCCGTGAAATGTAAAATTACTAATAATAAAAACGTTAAAGGCTAAATGTAAAATATACCTCTGCAAATGCAATGTAAGTAATTCAATGTAAATACAAGGAATAATATGTAGAGAGTTTAATTTTAACAGATCCCCAAATGGGTCTCATGGCAGGTAATGGGTTAATTGAAAACCACTTAATAGTCATAAATGGAAAAGCTTACTACAATTCAGTGATCCTCAGTATTTTAAAAATAATTTTAATTTATTTTTTTTTGTGTGTGTGTTTATAACTGGCATTTTTTTTTTTAAATATCCAACATTATCAAAATAAATGAAACCCCCCCCCCAAAAAAAAACTTACAATCGGTAATTACGGTAAATTTAAAATGTATTGGTAATTTTCTCACAGTTCCTCAACATGCGTCTTTATAAGTAACGCTATAAAGTACGTAAAAATTCAATAAAATATTAGATTGCTTAAAATATTTTCTTAAATTGGTCGTTATTGCTCGAAAAAATTTTTTCAAATGTGTTCGAGGGATTGAACTTACAATTACTGTCACCGAATTCACGAACAAACGCTTTAATCGACTAGGCTACTGTCCTGAATTTGGTGACAGAAATCGTGAGTTTAATCCCTGGGCCAGGCAGTGCGTACTTGGACTCTGTGGAAACGGGTGCGCAACAACTGAGCCGTACTAAAAAGAACTATCCCTAGACATGTGTAGTGGAATGAGAACTGTTTATCCCCGTTGATTGAATAAAGGGTTCAGTTCAGAATTCCCTGTAAGTTACCCTGATCGATATACACCGGGTGAAGACCGGAGATTACAACGACCGAAACGTAGCGCTAACAACAAAGATGAACACATTAGTTGGAATATAAATAGTGTAAGTAATGGATTAATTTCGTTATAATTAAATGCAGGGTGTTTCACGATTTTAGAAACAAAATGATCGGGCATAAATCAAGGACCACAAATGGAAATTGCTTTTATTGAAAGGTAAAAGGACAACATTTTAGGATCTGCGACCATTTAGCCTCAAGCGTGAACCAAAAATGTCTAGAGTACATGTTTCAGATGTCTACCGTTTAGTTGAAGGCATTGTTGAATGCGACGTGCTAAGTTGTTGATAGCGTGTGCACATTCCTCCTGTTAAGAAACCTGTTGCTCTACGATCTTCACAGGCCCCATTAGCTTCAAAGTTCTTGACCATTTTGAAAATCTGACTTCTGTTTTGGAAATGTGTTGAAATTGTACTTCCTTCTGTATGTCCCTTGAACAATTTCGAAAGACTTAGTTTCGCAATTTGTCTTCACACAAAAGATCGTCTGCGCCATCGCCCAAGGTATGATTTCGTTATATTTGATTGAATATATCATTTATTTGCCAGCAATAATCTGAAGAGAAAGAGTATAAAGTTAACAGCGAAGATCTGAGAGGCTGCTGCTTTGTTTCAACAATTGTGAAACAGTCTATATATGATAAAGCCCTTAGGAAAGATTTGATTTTTTTTTTTTTTTTTGAAAATAAGCGGGGTGGTTGGTAAAATCTGATCAATGAGAGGTATTCATCTAGAATTTAATTTATTTGAATGTCGGAATATTGTATGGAAAAACAAAGGTGTTTTAAGTGAATTAAAACAATTTTCTTTTTATTTGAAAGATTTTACCACCAATATAAACCTTAAAACAATGATTATCAAAGTGAGGCGCATACCCAACCGGTGGGGCAAGCGTAGGGTGTGCACCTTTCGCCTTACTATACCAACAGAATAAGGGGGCAATTCGAGAATGAGTTATTAACAGTGAATAGTTTTCTAACGAGCTCAAATTTTATTTTGCATTATTATTTCGTGATTAAAATGATCAAAGTATATTAAAGAATAAGCTTTCATTCAAATGTTTTATATTTCTGCCTTTCAGTTCTCCGTTATATGTTTTGAAACTATAAATTTTTTTTTTTTTTTTTTTTTTTTTTCTCTTTCACGGACGCCATGGTCTTTGGAGGCTTGTTTAGAGACCAAGTTAATGGCATTTTAAGTTTCCTTAACGTGAATTGCAGTAAAATTTTGAATATGTAAGAATTAAATATTAAGGGGCGGGGCCCACCAGAATTTGAGAAATACCAAAGTAGAACATGGCCACAAATCGGTTGGGAACACTGCCTTAAATGTATGTCTTTCGTTTATTATTCTTTTCTTCATCAGTCGACGAACCGATTGCGAAAAGGCACGAATAATGTTCACATTCGTTAAATTCTTCAAATGTTCTCTTCTTGGCCATATTTTTTAAATTATATTTACACAATTAAAATTAGTTTTATTTGTCATTTATTCAAATTAATTTTTAGAATTGAATGAATTCTGATTCGAATGAAGTCTTAGAATATATATATATATATATATATATATATATATATATATATATATATATATATGAAATTTTAAATTAATATTTCATTCTTCATATAACCCCAAATTAATAAGGTTAATATCCGGGTTTAATTTTGTAAAACTTCATTCCTTTAAAACAAATACCTCATCTGACTGAAACATTGAAATGGGTAAATTCTGTACAGTGTAACCCGGATATAAGAGAGTTGTCGGGACCAGAGAAGAAGTCTCTTATATCCGGGTTACACAGTATTAGTCTTTCGACTGTTTTTTTTTTTTTTTTTCTTTTAGCTTTCACAGTTAAATTTCTATTTCTGACACGAACGCAGTCCACACTGGGGTTGGTGAGACAGACAAACGATATTTTCGTCTGCCGAAATAGACTATTCCCCATATGAGGGATCCACTTTGGATTATATAGCGATTTTCTAAGCGCTGCTTAGATGTGGCACAAGGCCGGAGGTATGGAGCACCCAGTGAGGATCGAACTCACTACTCAGTCGTAATTGTTCTATCAAGACAAGCTTGCTAACCATTGCACCACGCTGAGATGCCCCGCATTGGATTATATACCAACGGATTTGTTTATATATATATATATATTTCATGATACTTCTTTCGACTAATTCACCTAAATGCTCTCTTCCCAGATCCGCCAAGGCCTACAAAATTTTGTTCAATATAAACGCAATATTAAAAAAAAAAAATACAATTTTTATTAAAAATTTAAAATGTGCACGTATTTGACCAATCTAAACACACCTACTGGTGCAGTCTATACGTGTAGTGGGGATGGTTGCATATTTAACCAACCCTGTGGCAAATTTGAGCTCTTTAGAGGTAAATAAATAATTACCCAGAAAGGATAGTAGAATTAGTAGTCGATTTTTTTCTAATACGACTTTGGTTCTTTTCTTGAACAAAAAAAAAAACCAAACTAACTTAATTGCAGGCATTAAGGTTTGCCAAAAAGATATTGCGTTTAGTAATGTTAGCTGGATTTGAAAAAGAGAGAAAAGGAAGCTTGCTTTCACAAACCTCTCTGTTTTAAAAACAATAAGATAAGGAAATAAATATTTTGTGGGTAGAAAGAAAGAAAGAAAGATGGTGGTCGGTGATCGCTTGAAACTTTCTAAAGTCAAGAGAGCTCGTAAAATTATTAAAATTGCCAGAATTACTGCCAGAAGAAATAGCTTGAATATCTATTCGCGCTACGTCAACAAAATAGTAAAACGCGCCGACTCCGAGAAATACTTTTCTGCCAAAGCTCTGTCCACAGTAAAATGGCTTCTGTATTTGAAGATGGATGAAATCTCGAAAGAAACGCGGAGATTGCGTAAAACTATTACCAAACACGAAGAACAAGCAACATCAAGTCTTCTTTTGCCCGGAGTCCTGTCTAGCTTATCCGAAGTGATAAATACTGCAGTTACTCATTGTAGGCTCAATAAAAGGAAGACTGTTACAGTCGGTGATATTTTATTTGCTGCCCGTCTCCAAGAAGCGTTTCAGGAATAGGTCACTCAAGATATCAAAACTGTTTCATGTCTGATTTACTCTGAGAAAAAAAAAAGAAGACTATTTCCAAGTAACAGTCTTCACTGATAGTTAAACAAGCCTTCATTAATAATCGATGAAGATTATCAGTCGGAGACAAAATTTCTGAGTAAAATGCAATTTAGGTTTTTGGTAGCTCTACAATGGTGGATACGGGTATATATTTAGAATTTATTTATTTATTTTTTTTTTTTTGAAAAGCATGAATGAAAACACATTTTACATGGAGTGGAAAAAAAAAGACAAAAAGAACGGCCATTTTTTTTCCATTATTGAATATAAATGTGTTGGAGATGTGCAATAGACAATGCTTTCAAAAGTAACTTTTTTCTTTTCCTTTTTTTTAAAAAAAAAAAAAAAATATATATTTCACCTCAAGCAAGGCGATAATGCTACTAAGATGCAAGGGTGTCTTCTTCTTTATGTGCCGTGTCCCCTCATGACGTAGACGATCATGGCTTTCCAAATTTAGTAGCGCTTTTAACTTTTGTCTTTCTGTTATTTCTTTTAAACCCTGTCCCGCCATCAATTTACTCAAGCTCACTAAGTATGTCATGCGTTGTTTTCCATGTGTTTCTCTTGTCTACAATCTTTCCTGAGACTATCAGATTTTCCAAGCCTTCTTTCCTCATTATCTACTCTAGAAATACCATCTATCTTCCTGATATTAAATATAAGTTTGCTTTTTGTCTCTACTTTTTCTAAAACTTCGTCTTGCTCATATATTCAGTCTATGGTATCTTTAGCATCCCTCCTTAGAACCACATTTCTGTTGCTTCAATTCTTTTCTTCATCTTTGAGGAGATTGTCCAGCATTCACTGCCATACAGGAGGACAGATATCACGTAACTTTGTTTCTAACGAACTTTCTTAATACTCTACTTAGCTTTTGGAATTTTTGGCGACTAGGAGTGAAAGAGAATGAGAAAACTTCAATGAAGATTCAGGAAGACAGTAATATTAAGCACGCCATATTACGAATACGAACAGTTTTTTTTTTTTACTATTAAATTTCATAGGGGATTCCAGTTTGCTATGTAAATTCATTGTCAATTGATTCACCTACGGAAGCTAAAGCAAAATATGTTCATACTTCGTGATTCCTGAAAATAGACTTACGTCCATATCACGTTGAATTTAAGCAACGTCGAGCCTGGTCAGTATCTAGATGGGTGATTGCTTGGATGTACAGGTGGTGTAATGGATAACATCTCGGAATTGGAAATCGGTGAGCCGAGTTCTAATTCCAGTTGGGTTCGTTATATTCACTTACGCACAAATACCCTTGGGAGAGGTATGAATCAACATCTTCCCCCTCCAGCTATGGGTTAATTAGTATGGTTTGTATCAGTAAATCATTATTTCCAAAAAATTCGTACAATCTAAAAATATTTTCGAGCTTTCAACTTGCATAAAGTTGATAAACCGTAAAAAGACAAATCAATCTATAAAATGCTAAAAAAAAATTGTAATCTGTAGTTTTTTTTCGTATATTGTTACCAATTATGCACTCCAGATTAGGAATTTCAAATGAAAAATAATTTTATATACATCTTTTTAATTTGAAATTCGCAATCAAATCAATCTGGTACTGCGCTTAAATTCTTAAATTCTAAGTACCATAGCAGAAAGTTCATCAGACAATTACCATGAAAGTATTTATAGAAAAGACACAGGGAAGCTACATTACGGCTGTGGAAAAGTCACTGAAGCCGAGATGCCAGGTCAGGAGCAATAACATTGCAGATTCTTTTTGGATCTTATCAAGAATCTCTAAATATATAGCAGAAGCACCAGACCATATGTACCAGCAATATTCGAAGTATGGACAATATTTGAAGTCCAAAGTTGACTGGGAATTATGAGAGAGACAGACAGAGAGAGATGTGGGGGGAGAGTAAAAAATGAGACTTTGTCGCCAATCTAGTACTGCGCTTAAATAAAGTCGAGGTTGCGGAGAGTTCATGAGAGTAATTACCCTGAAAGTATTTATAGAGAAGGCAAAGGGAAGCTCTATTATGCCGGTGGGAAAGTGACTGAAGCCGAGATGCCAAGTCAGGACCAATAACATTGCAGAGTCTTCTTTGGATCTTATCAAGAATCTCTAAATACATAGCAGGGCACCAGACCATATGTGGCAGCAATATTCGAAGTATGGACAAATGGTAGACATAAGTATTTGAAGTTCAAAGTTGACTAGAGAGAGAGAGAGAGAGAGAGAGAGAGAGAGGAGTAAAAAAATGATGAGACTTTGTCGCCAATCTCGTACTACGCTTAAATTGATAAAGTTGAGGTTGCGGAAAGTTCATCAGAGCAATTACCCTGAAAGTATTTATAGAGAAGGCAAAGTGACTGAAGCCTAGATGTCAGGTCAGGACCAATAACATTGCGGATTCTTCTTTGTGCTTTATCAAGATTCTATAAATATATAGCAGATGCACCAGACTAGATATGGCAGCAATATTCTAAGCATGAAAGAATGGTAGACTTATATATATGTAAGATAGATTCTCGACACAATGAACCAAGCTTTCTATCAGCAGATATAGCAATCGATTGGATATCATCTTTCCGTTTCATATCAGTGGAAAACGTTAGCCCGTGAAGGCACAGCGAGTCACTCTCCTCTAGTTGTACGCTCCGGCCTTCTTCAAGTGATAGAACCCAAAGAATTATGAGTTCAAAACCTGGTTAAGGCAATGGGGAACTTGGAGAGAGGTGAATTAACAGGAGATAACGAAGCTTGAGCAGCAATATTCTAAGCATGAAAGAATGGTAGACTTGTAGATATATAAGATAGATTCTAGGGAGAGAAATATCTAGCACGACACAATGAACTAAGCTTTCTATCAGCAGACATAGCAATCGATTGGATATAACCTTTCTGTTTCATATCTGGAAAACGTTAGCCCGTGAAGGCACAACGAGTCACTCTCCTCTAGGGTATCACCATCCATGATAATAGAAAACAGAAAGGGTTCTCTCAGACGATTAATTAATTATTTATATTTTAGCTTTCTTTAAACAAACAATATTTTATATATTTAAAAAATATTTTCAAGTTAATCTGATTTAAAAATATTTTAAATGAATAAGATTTTAAAATACGAGTTGTTTATCAATAAGTATTTTCATCTCAACTTTCTTCAAACAGTCATTTTTTTTAATGTTAAAATCAACTTCAGTGTTTTATAACTTGAACCATCCGTAACCCAACGGGTTATGGGTAGTCTAGTTTCGTATAAAATCCTATCTTCTGATAGAAAACAGAAAGGGTTCTCTCAGACGATTAAAACCTTATTAATTCTTTTAGAATTTCTGGTACAAAGAGGGAAATATTAATTTTATGATACAGTGCTTCAAGAATAAACAAATACGAAAATCTTGTTCATATGTTGTTTATTTGTAAACTTAATATTTTTATCATCATCATCAACAACAATAAACATGTCTCAATATCATCAGTTCCCATCATAAGGTCTTTAGGCTAATGACAAAACTATTGACTTTTGTCTTAATAGTAAGTCCGACAAAGTAAAACTAGCAAATGCTTTTGAAAATGACCTCAAGGAGTGTAAATTTTAATGCCCCCGAAACAAATCTGCTTTCATTTAATCACTCCAGAGAACCTTTTCTGTCTGCCATCAGCATGGCTGATAGTAACCTTCAGGAGAGCAACTTAATCAGACGATTAAAACTTTATAATTTTAAATTTTTTTATCAAGACTGTCTAAATATATAGCAGGAGCACCAGACCATATACAACAGCAATATTCGAAGCAT
>CAHIKZ030001028.1:260000-312500 GCA_903632075.3 Acanthosepion pharaonis
TGTTAACTGAAAATTACGTCAATTACTGTCACGTATGGAGATATTGTTTTTATTGCTATGTTGACGAATTCAACCATTTTCTTTTGATTTCACGATGTTGTGTAAGTTTGTTTGGGAGAGTAGTAATTCTGTTAAGCAAGGTGAAATAGGGAAAAATCCTGGACGTAGATTAATATTTGGGTAATGTTCAATGGCGGCACTCTCGAGGATTTTCCTTCTGAGTGAGTTATTTTCTTTTTTTATGAGTGTAGCATTTTTAAAATCAAAATTGTGCCTTGAGAAAGTCCACATTGGACGAAACGCGTCGGAAAGTATTAGTTTTCCTATTGTCATTTATATTTATAAATATTGTCTTTTCTACAGGTTAACTCAGAAATTTTCATAAATATATATTTTTTTCCTGCTGAGTTTCGTGTCGTATTCAACACCAGGCCGATCCTCTCATCCAGTTGGGAGGACGTTCTACCCCCTCATCAAATAAATTCTGTTATTTATAAATATAACTGTGGTTGCAGAGTCGGCTACATAGGGTGGAACACTCAACGACTGGATGCAAGAATTAAACAGCATGTACCAAGTAAAATCAGGAACCACACCTTTGATCAAAATGAACTCATCCATAATACCTACGGTTCCTTTATTTGTGAACACCTTATTAAAAACAGAAAGTGTGCCGTTAAATTCAGTGCTGAATGTTTTACTGTTTTATCTCATTCACACTCAGTTTCTCATCTAAAGGTAATGGAGTTTATTTATATTAGGACTTCTCTGTGTAAACAGCGTGGTTGTTTGCTTGGTCTTGCTATGATTTGTCCCTAGTATCCCCACCCCCCGACTTTTTTGTCCTCTCATCAATTAATCATTCACAGTTTTAAATTCGTCATATTTTACTTTGCACACCATGATTAAAAACCTAGAAGAGAGGTGGGGAACTGGTTGTTTTTACACATTTATTTTTCATTATGCCTAGTAATATTAAATTGAATGTTATTAAAGCAATACTCAATTGCTGAATATATATATATATATATATATATATATATATATATATAAATGTCTATAATTGGTAACAGAAGCCATTGGTTTATACCAACGGCTTTCCTTACTTCATTCTACAATTCACTCTCGTGTAGTCATGTGTGACGTCATGAGATGCGGTGCGATTTTCGCTTCTAGCGTCTTATATGCGCGTGTTTATCGTTGCTTAGTGATCAACTATGTAAACAATGACAGACTATCATCACTGTCGTGTCCGTATATTGTTTAATATGTTTGTGATTTACATTTTTGATAATGGCTTAAGTAAGCCGAAAGCTTAGATTATATTAAAAAAATATGGATCAATATTGTGAATTTCTTTCTTCGTTTAATGATAATGTTATCAAACTTATCAGATGTTACGAACAAATTTTACATAAAATAAATAGACAACACTTGTCTATATTATTTAATGAAACGTGTATAAATGAAAATATGCTGCCTAAATACACACAATATATATATATATATATGTATATATATTTGTGTTTTTAGCAGCAATCCTTTCATGCACATTTCATTGAATGCGACAGACAAGGTGCTTTTATTTAGTTTCTTATACAATTTCTCATGTAATCTTATAATTTTTTTCTTTTCGGATGCTAAATTATATAAAAACTGTCCGAATGTTCTTTTTATCCGGACAGTTTTTTATATAATTTATTATCCGAAAAGAAAAAAAAATTATTAGATCGAATAAGAAATTGTATAAAAAACTAAATAAAAGCACTTTTGTTTGTCGTATTCAATGACATGTGAATACATACATACATACACACACACACACACACACACACACACACATATATATATATATATATATATATATATATATATATATATATATATATTCAAACAGGTTTGGTTAATTAATTTAGAGAGAATATCATGTCTATTAGTTTTTGTTGTGATCCTTTCAAGTCTGCGGATTAATATTTTGGTAGATTTAGAAAATTGAGTAAGAAAAAATACTATTCGAAAGAGTATTTTGGTATTTTTCTTACTCAATTTTCTAGATCTAAAAAATTAATGAAAAGTATTGCTGGTCATTTTGCTTTTTATATATATATATATATATATATATATATATATATATATATATATATAATTAAATATATATATATATAAAATATTAAATATCTATCTATCTATCTCTATATATATATATATATATAAAACGTGTTGCCGATATTTTTACAATAAAAATGTGTTTTTATACATTCTTAGTATTTTAATTTTTGTTTGGAGGTTCACTATTTGCCAATATCTGGGACCCTAACAGGTGCTACCACCCCGATCAGGGTAGATCTGGGATCAACACGCTCCTTAAAACCTCTAATCTCTTGATTAGAAGCCATGCAGCCAGATGTAGTTTATCGTCATACCCAGAACTACTCATTGGAGCGGAAAGAAAATATTGTTAGCTTCAAGGAAAAAAATCAAACCGACAAAAATTTATCCAACATATTTGTTCATATATGCTGCGTGGTCTGTGTTATTGATTAGCGAGCTGTACCAGTTGATTATTAGTACTGACTAGTGACTACTGTACTGTTATGTAATATCACTCCACCTATATGGCAGTGAATGTTGAACAGTGTCCTCAAAGATGAAGAAGAGACTAGAAGCAAGAGAAATGTGATTCTACAGAAGGATACTGAGAATAACATGGACGGAACATGTGAGCAACGACAAAGTTTTAGAGATAATGGAAGCAATAAGCACAACTCTACTTCACAACAGAAAGCGAAAACTGAAATATAAAGATGCCTTTCAAAAGCAAACCAAAGTATTAAGAAACACAAAAAATTTGTCAGAAACTAAGAAAAGAATGCTGAACTGTCATGCATAATCAGCCCTCCTCTTTGGCAGACAATGCGGGGCAATCTCTTCACAGACGAAGAAGAAACTTGAAGCAACAGAAAAGTGGTTCTACAGAAGGATACTGAGAATATCATGGACGGAGCGCGTAATCAACGAAGAAGGTCTAGAGAAAATGAAAACAAAAAGGATACTTATACTTGACCTCGGAAAGAGACAACTGAAATTTCTAGGGCATATAATGAGGAAAGAGGGCTTGGAAAATTTGATACTCACAGGACCGACTGAATGCAAGAGGAACAGCGGAAACAACGCATAACCCACCTAGAGAGCTTCAGTCAACGGAACATGATTTAGGACAGATAAAAACAAGACAAAATCTATTAAGGACAGAAAATTTATTGGACACATAATGAGGAAAGAGGGTATGGAGAATTTGACACTCACAAGATATATTGAATGTAAAAAGAACAGTGGAAGGTAGCGGGTCATCTATCTGGTGTGCGTTTGTGGAGGTGGGAGAGATGGCAAAGGGGCAAGCATTGCTGAGAGATGCAGGAGATAAGAAGTTGTGGAGAGCCTTGATCATCCATGTCCTGAACGGACACGACACATAGAAGAAGAAGATAAGTCTCGGGAAAGAAAAAAAAAAAAAACAAAAAACAGGAATCACGTGACCTTTCTCGCTGGTCACGAGAAGTGCGAGAAAAGTCAGATTGCTAAGGAAATCTATTTGATTTCTAAACGTTGTGTTGAAATTCAAATTATTATTGGCTTGCTAAATGTCAGTCGGGACACCGAAGGTGAATAATATCTATTCTCCCAAAGGTATCCAACATTCGCCGGGAAAGCGAAAGACTTTAGGGTTAGGTTTGTAGCGGGGTGGTGAGGACGGGAGGATAAGTGTTGAAGAAAATCGGGGCTGTCGCAGAATGGTCATCGTATGTCAAAGATTTTAAACTTCCTCTATATTGCCGCCATATCCAACCGCGCGAAAATCTTTAGGAATAAATGATGCAAATTGATTACTACAAGACAGGCAAGTCAATTGAATCTAATTTAATTCAACTATTTAAATTTAATTAACTTCAAACAGGCTATAAATCAGTAATTTAAAATCCTAGGAACATTCTTTAACAAGCGTAAAATGATACAATAAATAAAACTTACGTCTGTAGGGATTCATAAATAAGAAGCAGAAGTTGCGTCCCCTGAATTGTTAGGTCATAGTAAAAGGAAAGAAAGTACAGGGTGATCGAAAAGTAACTCCCAATTTTAAAATACTTATAATTTATTTATTAACTATAATTTTTACAAGAAATGGATATGAGAGGAAAGCGTTTAGCATGAGGTTTTATTTACAATTCGATATTCCCACCCAGATATCGCTACCAGCTTCTCAAGGCGCTTAGAGTATATATATTCTGGGTGATTGAAAAGTAACTGCCCATTTTAAAATACTTATAATTTATTTATTAACTATAATTTTTACAAGTGGATATGGGGGGGGGTGGAAGCGTTTAACGTGAGGTTTTATTTAAAATTCGATAGGGGCACCAGATTCCGTTACCAGTTTCTTGAGCTGCCCATAAATGGCATCAACTTATTTCACAAGGAACTCTTGTAGTATGGAAAATATAACCTCTTGTGTTTGTCCTTCAAGTTCTTCCAAAGTCTTGGTTTGGTATAATAGATTTGCTTCTTTAACCAATTCCAAAGAAAAAAAGTCACAAGGTGTTAAGTCGGGACCCCTGGCTGGTCATTCATACATAAAATAGGGAGTTACTTTTCAATCACCCTGTAGAATTCCCATAATGCACTAGAAAGCCAATTTTGGCACGACAAACTCTCTCTGACCGCCAACTGTTGGATCAGAAAGACGTTTTTCTTAAATGATATCACAAGAAAGACATCTCTTCACATATAATAACTTTAATGAAATATTGTAATAACGATTATGATTATGACTGCAGGCATTTAAAGAAATGGCAGTGGATGCTGGAAAATCTCACAGATAAAGACGAGACTTGAAGAAATAAAAATATTATTCTACAGAAGGATGCTAAGAATGCCCTGGACTGAACTTATTGGCAACGAATGAGTTTTAAGTAAAATGAAAATAAAGAGGACGCTTATACTTAGAATATGAAAGAAACAATGGTAATTTCTAGGGCACATAATGAGGAAAGGGTGTTTGGAGAATTTGACACTCATAGGACATAGTGAATGCAGGAGAGAAATAACACATCTAAGGAACGTGTGAAAATGATTAACATGAATAGGATTAGGAGGCATAACAAAATGATAAACCTTACTAAGGTTAACAAAAGACTGAAAGTTGTGGAGAGCCATAAAGATCCTGAAGTGACACAGTACAAGGAGAAGAAGGGGATGAGGAGAAGAAGCAGAAGAAGATGATGATGATGATGATGATGATGATCTTCTCCGGGATGGTGGCATAGTGGAGATAGTCAACTGGTTCAGCAGGGACTTACGGCCATATCACGTTGAAACACAGGTTCCCGCCTATGTCTTGAAGGGACACGGCACTTAGAAGAAGAAGAAGATCATATCTGATATATAATAAATTTTTTTTTAATTAAGCATCCGATAAACAGAGATCCTCCAATCGTAATACGAACTGTTATACTTAGAATCAGAGAGACTGCTCAAATTTGTGGTATACATAACGAGGAAAGAGGGTTTGGAAAATTTGATACCCACAAGGCAAATTGAAGACAACGCGAGCAGTGAAAAACAACGTGTAATGTACATACTGACCGAACAGGGACTAGGAGGAGGAGAAGAAGGAGGAGGCGGAGAAGAAGAAGAAGAAGAAGGAGAAGAAGAAATAATCTATATATTATATATAGAACATAACATCTTTATGTAAGAAACAGGAAAATTTTCTTTAGAAACAAAGAAAAAAGCGCAAAACTATTACGCAATATCAGTCCTTCTATATAATATTTAAAATTGACAAAATTTTCCATTTCACTGAAGCAGTCGTTAAACCCATGGGAGAGTTATCACTTCCTCTTGAATGAGAACAAAAGAAGAACAGTCATGAGGACAGTAGATAGCGATTGATACTGCATTCAAATTTTTGAAGATTAAAGTTTTAAGTTTGGAGCCAGAAGAGAATTCCACAAGCGAGAAGTGCGAGAAAAGAAACTGTTAGCATAGGAATTACGGTTACATCTCGCCAACTCAACTGATGAGACCACGCTGCCAGACTAGTACTGCGCTTAAATTCATAATTCATGTTAAATAATGTCTTTTAATAATAGAATTTCCACGTGTTATTTAATGCCGAAATCTAAATAATTTGAACACAATTGTAGACTTTCAGCTACAGATAAAAATGTATTGTTGGTCATTTTGCTATAAAAGTGTATTCTTTTTGTTGTGGTAGGATCCACCTAATTTGCATTGTGGAGTACCGACCATATAAATATGGTTGGTACCGGGAAGAGAGGGAAGAATCAAGAGATTCAACCAGAGACTCTGCCCGACTGCGACTCAGTCAACACATTCTCCAGGAACGGTCTTACCAGGAATATACAAAAGACTATATGTAAATATTGTGTACACTTTCTTGTTTCAATACATTTTGTTCTAAGTACATTTTGTGTTGCATTATTATTCCATGCATTAGTCAAGTTTCAACACTTTTTCATTTTGCTTTGAAAATATATTGTTGTTAAATTTTTTTATATAAAATATTCTTTTTTTAATCAGTATCACCCCAAGCAAGGCAGTACATCCACTAACACGCCAGGGTTTGTAGGGTGTGAAGAAATTAGGAACAGAGTTATTAGTAATAAGGAGAAAGAGAAAAGAGCAATCAGGAGGACAGTAGATAGCGATTGACATTGCATTTAAATTTTTACAGATTAAAGTTGGCTGGAAATCATGGAAGAGAGTTCCACAAGCGAGAAGTGCGAGATAAGAAACTGTCAAAATAGAAGTTACGGCGACATCTAGCTAGCTCAGTTGTAAATTGATGAGATCTCGAAGCCAGTCTAGTACTTAAGTAAATACTCTGTTTTTTAATTATACTGTATTAATTTTCGTAGAAAATATACTTTCTCCAACAGGAATCAAACCTGTGTCTTATACAGAAACCATCATCTGATCTGACGTGCTATACCATTTGGCTATAGAGAAGCGTTTTGTTAGAAAGTCCAACTGTTTTAAACGCACGTTAGGTTGGTTATGCGTAGTTTTCTCTCCCCATCTTGCCATCAATATATCCTTTGAGTGTCCAATTTTCTAAGGCACCTTTCCTCATTATCTGCTCTAGAAATTGTTGTATACTCACTTCGTGCTGGGGGTAGACATAGGACGACCATAATAATGTTGTCTCCCTCTCTCTTTTCGTTCTTCTCTCTCAGTCGCTAGTTAATTTGTTCGGAGAAAAAATGAGAACTGTAACAAAAGGAATTTTGACTTATTACTTTATTAACACGTTGACATGTACATTATTAACTAGCCAGTGGGGTCGCTCTATCACCCCCATTGGAGAGAAAGTTCCCCCGGGGGGTGACACGGAATAACCACGTCTGATCTCTTCAACGATATTTAACGGTCCCCCCACGAGGAATGTATGTGGCACAAGGCCGAGTTTAACGTGGGTTTCTCCGAACCCGTAGGCTCGGCCAAAAATATACCCTCTGAACCCGCCTAGATGGGTTCAGGGCCTGTCTACCACCCCGGACGAAACTTTGCCCTTCGGCAAAGCTTCGTCTGGGTTCCTCTCTGTCAAAGCAGAGAGTTCGACAGAAGCCGTACACAGAAGACGTAGTCAACTTCTCTCTTCAACGAGTAAAACCTAACTGCTAGAAAACAATTTCTATTTCTAGCTAACATTCAGCTCAGCCAATCAAAAACAACTTTCTTTGTTTTGTCTACCATCTGACCCCAAGGTCAGCCTAAGAAGGCCAATACGCTGCCACTAAAAAATAATAGTCTGAAACTGCTATTTAACAAAATTTCAACTGTCTCTTTCTGGTTTTATGTATAAGTGTCATTATTGTTCCATTTTCTCTAAACCTTCGCCGTTTCTCACGTGTTCAGTTCATGGTTTTCTCCTGTACAGCCATATTTAGTGTTGTTTTTTTTATTTCGTTAGAATGAATGAATTGGCCTACTTCGGAGGTTAGATAGTTGTGTATTTGCTTGTTGTCGGTGTTTAAGTTCAGGTAAAGACTGATTTTTAATGCTGATTTTAAGACAAGCAAACTCTCCAGAGTTGCAAGATTGAAACAGTGTAATTTCTTTCGTATGTTAATTTATCCGGCAGCCAAGCCTCTGATCGGGAGATTGGAGGTTTTGCGGAGCGTGGAATCACCTCTTAATTGCTGTTGTTCTCACGTCCACACTGACCCGGGTGGTAGCATCTGTTAGGGTCCTAACTATGGGCAAATAGTGAACCTCCCTCCAAAACAAAAACAAAACACTATGAAAGTATATAAAAAATCATTTTAAAAGTACAAGCAATACTTAGAATATTGCTGCCATGTAAAGTCCGATTCCCCTGCTATTTACCTGGAGCTCCTTGATAAAATCCATAGAAAAATCAGCAATATTATTGGTCCTGATCAGGCTGCTCAGCTTTAGTTACTTGCCCACCACTTTTTTTATAAATACTTTCATGGTAATTGTTCCGATGAGCTCTTCGCTGTGCTATAAAAAATTTAACAACAATATATTTTTAAAGCAAAATGAACAAGAATATATTTTTATAGCAAATTGACCAACAATATATTTTATAGTAAAATTAGCAACAATACATTTTTATAGTAAAATGACCAACAATACATTTTTATAGTAAAATGACCAACAATACATTTTATAGTAAAAATAACCAACAATACATTTTTATAGTAAAATGACCAGCAATACATTTTTATAGTAAAATGACCAACAATACATTTTTATAGCAAAATGACCAACAATATATTTTATAGTAAAATAACCAACAATGCATTTTTATAGTAAAATGACCAACAATACATTTTTATAGCAAATTGACCAACAATACATTTGATAGTAAAATAAGCAACAATACATTTTTATAGTAAAATGACCAACAATACATTTTATAGCAAAATGACCAGCAATACATTTTATCTGTAGTTGAAAGTCTACAATTGTGTTCAAATTATTTAGATTTCGACATTAAATAACCCATATAGATGTTGATATACCATTAAACAAAACCAACCAACGTAAGCTAAACAGAGAAAATATTCGGAATACCTGGCCTCAAAAATTCAGAATATTATTATTTACTAAGTTTTGCATAATTTGGTACAAGGCAATAAGAACGGAGCATTCACTGAGAATCGAACATTCTTCTATGTGTCGTGTCCCTTCAGGACGTTGGCGTACATGGCTCTCCATAATTTCCTGTTCTCTGTACCTGTTCTTTGTAAATTTTGTCTTTTTTTTTAATCTATCTTAAATCCTGTTCCGCCATCCATGAACTCAAGCTCTCTAGGTGGGTTATGCGTTGTTTTCCTCTGTCCCTCTTGCCTTCAATCTGCCATGTGAGTGTCAGATTTTCCAAGCCCTCTTTCCTCCTTATATGGCCTAGAAATTTCAGTTGTCTTTTTCTAATGTTAAGTATAAGTATGCTTTTTGGTTTCATTTTCTCTAAACCTTCTTCGTTGATTACGCGCTCCGTCCATGGTATTCTCAGTATCCTTCTGTAGAACCACATTTCTGTTGCTTCAAGTCTCTTCTTCATCTGTAAATAGATTACCCCGCATTGTCTGTTAAAGAGGAGGGCTGATTTTGCATGACAGTTCAGCATTCTTTTCTTAGTTTCTGACAAAATTTTTGTGTTTCTTAATACTTTGGTTTGCTTTTGAAAGGCATCTTTATATTTCAGTTGTCTCTTTCTGTTGTTAAGTAGAGTTGTCCTTATTGTTTCCATTTTCTCTAAAACTTTGTCGTTGCTCACATGTTCCATCCATGGTATTCTCAGCATCCTTCTGTAGAATCACATTTCTCTTGCTTCTAGTCTCTTCTTCATCTTTGAGGACACTGTTCAACATTCACTGCCATATAGGAGGACTGATATTACATAACAGTACAGTAGTCACTAGTCAGTACTAATAATCAACTGGTACAGCTTGCTAACCAATAACAGAGACCGCGGAGCATATGTGAACAAATATTTTGTATAAGTTTTGTCAGTTTGATTTTTTTTCCTCGAGGCTAACAATATTTTCTTTTCGTTCCAATAAGTAGTCCTGGGTATGACGATAAACTACATCCGGCTGCATGTCCTCTAATCAAGAGATTAGAAGTTTTTTTGGCTAGAACCATACGTTACTGCCTAGAATTAACACACACACACAAACTTATATATATGTGTGTATACATAAACACATACAGAAAAACATACATAAACTCACACGCGCAAAACATGCATAAACACATATACATAGACACCTATATACGGAAAAACACACATATATACACATATACAAACACATGCCTATATAAACTCACATACCCAGAAACAGATATATAAACATATGCGCATACATAAACACGCACATATACATAAACATGTGCAAAAAACATATCCATGAACACACGCACATACATAATCATGCACATCAACACAGACATATACATAGACAGACACATACGTACATGAATACACGCCCGTATAATAAACATACAGGTATACATAAACAAGCACACAGAAAGAAACATAAACACATATTCGCATAAATACAAACATACATTAGCACATATTTACATAAACATACACAGACTGCATAGCTAGACACACAAATATGCATACACGCACATATATACAAAAACACGCACATACATAAACACACATAAGCATAAACATGCACACAATCACATACATGCACAAACACAGACATTTATATATAAAAACACACATGCCTTAATGCACATATATACGTAAACATACACACAAACACATACGTACATAAGCACAGACATATACTTAAACACGTACATACATAACCACCCATATACATAAGCATACACACAAACATTTATTTATAAACGCACGTATATACATAATCATACGCATGCATAAAAATACGCATATACATAAACAAACATATATTAACGTATATATACATAAGCACACACGTACATAAACACACATGCACATAAACTTACACAAACATTCATAAACACAAATTTATACATAAATACGTAGATATACATAAACTTACGCACAAACCAATACATATATAAACACTCACATATATAAATACACATAAACATACACACAAACACATTCATTGAACACACACACATACACACACACACAGGAAAACACACGTATACAAATACACACATATGAACATGCACACAAACATATTCATAAACACATACACACGCATACATAAACCCACACAAAACTTTCATTACCGCCGCTTATACATGAACGCACACATAATTACACACACACACACACACACACACACACACACACACAGATATATATAAACATACACACAAAACATATTCAGAAACATACACACACATATATACATAAATGCATGCATATACATAAATTCACACAAAACTTATTCATAAACACGCACATATACATGTAAAGACATGCACGAACACGCACATATACATAAACATACACGCAAATAAACACACATATACATAAACTCACATAAAACATGTTCATAAACACACGCATGCATATACACACACATATGCATAAACATGCAAGCAAGTGCATACACACATAAACACATTTATATACAAAAACATATACATGTATAAACATACATAAACATAGACGAAAACACATGTATTCATAAACACACATATGCATAAATACACACATCCCTTAACACACATATACAAAAAAGACGAATAAACATATATATATATATATATATATATATATATATATATATATATATATATATATGTGTGTGTGTGTGTGTGTTTATGTTTATATATATATATATGTGTGTGCGTGTGTTTATATATATATATGTGTGTGTTCGTGTGTTTATATATATATATGTGTGTGTGTGTGTGTGTTTATGTATATATATATATATATATATATATATATATATATATACATGAGCACACGTACATACATAAACTCATACAAAAGATTCATGAACACGCGCATATACATAAGCACACACATACATAAACACGCATATATAGTTAAACATGCCCACAGACACATAAATACATGAACACACACATATATATAAATGGATACACACAAGCCTGCGCGTTCACACACAGACATAGACACACACATGCAGAAACATACACACACAGAGACAGAAAATCAAATCCCAAAACGTGAGTGAAGAAGAATCATTTAAGTAAAATAAAATAAAAAATATGGACAAAAAAAAAAAAAAAAAAAAAGAGCGAAAAAATTAGGTGAATAATTAAATAAAAAATAGTTTGAAAGTTTTGTGCTTGTAAAATCTGCCCCTCAGAATGAGTTGTACAAACAAGGTCATTGAAGGTTTGGCGGTAACTTTGTCAAGTGACGGTTCAGAGACGACCAAGATTTGATAGATTTCGCCACGGGGCCTTACTGGCGGTGCTACTACTGACCCCCCAGGTGAAGATGCGTCGCACTCTCACGTGTACGAAGAGAAAGCAAACGTGCATCTGTTCCCGTGTGCATATATATGTACAGAAATCCTTGTAAATATGTGTGTGCTTGCTGCGTGTCCGTATTTCATGAGTGAAAAGGAGAAAACTGTAGATAGAAAAAAGAAAAAAAAAATACCCAGGTCTGTCCGAAAAGTATACAGCCATTTAATAGCCTCCCTAGGGCACTGTCGATTTTCTTCTCCCCAGAATTGTTCAGCCATTTCCTTTGGTTTCTAACGACATTTTCCTATCTCTTAATAATTACATACACTGTTATCCTCATCTTCATTGCCATATTCACAACGTTTCGGCCGTTGTACGCTCCGACCTTCTTCAGGTGATTGGAATTTCAAACCGAACCATTTATTTCGTACAGTAGATTGTTCTAGTTCCACGTGAGGCTCGGATTGAGGAATCGGAGAGCCGAGTTCGAATTCCAGTCGAAATCCATTACATTCTCTTACGTGCTAATACCCTTGAGAAAGGTATGAATCCTCTTCTTCTTCCCTCAGCTTTGGGTAAATATCAGGACAGACCGGGTTCTATAGCTTTGGATGGCAACTGGTCTACCGCAGAAAGAAATTGGAAAAAAATCTGCCTTGTTAGTCATGTATCGAAAGTTACATGATCGCCTAAGCGTGTATCATGCATGCCAGTTAACTTGTAGGCTGGTATTGAACTCACAACTCTTTGGGTCTAGTCACTGGATCTAACCAACTTCTTTACCCATTGGGCCATATGTCCTTGAGGATATCTGTGTATGAATGTTTTGTACTTTTTTTTACCAGTGCTCATATTTTACTTAAAAAGTAGTTCAGCATTTTTCTTTAATTTCTCACATTTTCCTATCTCTTAATACTTTGCTTCATTTTTGAAAAGCATCTTTTGCTATTCCTCGTCGCCCTCGGATTTTTGTCACGTTTTCTGTCTTTTGTTACTGCACTACCCAGAATTTTGTACCTGCATGATTTTGACGTTCCCATTATGTAACTAACCTTTTCGGCCTGTATCTTTTAGTGACGACCATGAGCTGTTAATGGTTAGTTCTTGCTTTCTTTTACGACCCCTCCCCCAACCCGTAATATTTAATTCTTACATATTCAAAATTTTACTGCAATTCACGTGAACGAAGCTTAAAAGGCCACTAACTTGGTCTCTAAACAAGCCTCCAAAGACCATGGCGTCCGTGAAAGCGAAAAATTGAATGCGCTGATTGGCCGACAAAACATGGGCTCTTCCAGCGACATGCATCACGCCCTCTCCTTTGTTGACCGAGACGTGTGGGGAGACGGGAAATACCCTGTATACCAATTACACATGTAATACACACAAAATATTTTTATCTATGCATCCTGTATATGCATTGTATGTATTAACATGCATTAAAATTAACACTCTTACTCAAACTCACAAGAAAACAATTCACTGTTAATAACTCATTCGAATTTCCCCCTTATTCTGTAAAGCGAAGGGTGCACCAAAATATTACAATGCCCCACCGGTGGGGCATGCGACCCACGTTGGGAACCTATGATCTAAAACTAATCTTGCTCTGTTTTCATATTTCGCATAATTTCTGGAAGACATTTTTGGCTATTCCCTATACTTCGTCAGATTTCTGTCAGCTCACAATTTCTAGCGTTGTGGCGGAGGCATTCTCTTGGCAGTTAACTGTATTTCCCACCTTCCAATTTCCCACCTTGCGATAAA
Source organism: Acanthosepion pharaonis (assembly GCA_903632075.3). Classification (NCBI taxonomy): domain Eukaryota; kingdom Metazoa; phylum Mollusca; class Cephalopoda; order Sepiida; family Sepiidae; genus Acanthosepion; species Acanthosepion pharaonis. The sequence goes on from CAHIKZ030001028.1 coordinate 274,227, forward strand.
GGCGCGAAACGAACCTGACTTTTGGCCGCAAACTCCAATGTTCATAATCTCCTGCTTCGAATAATAAATCATTACGCTACCGACAGATTTCACAGTGGGAATGGATGTATCACTGTTATTTCATGACGGGATATCGGAAAATTCCCGAACTCGGCCTAAAGAAAGAAATAACATTGTTAATCTAGTAAATAATACAGGGTGCGATGAATAAATTGTCGTCTAAATTGCGTAAAAAATTAGAATAACACTGACATCTCATTTTAACAGATATACAGGGTGCGATGAATAAATTGTCGTCTAAATGGTGCAAAAATGAAAATAACACTGACATCTCATTTTAACAGATATATTTATCAATTTTACACAAAAATATTTTGAAATACTAAAGAGTAAATTTATTCAATAAAATTGCCACTGGTTTTAGCCACGGCCTCCAGGCGACTTCAGAATCTCCTGCAACTCTTCTGGATGGTCTCCTTGTTTAAGTTGTAGAATGCTGCCATAATCCTTGCCTTCAGTTCATCATTGGTGTTACAAGGAGTTTTGTTGGTCTCTTGCTCAACTGCGCCCCACACATAATAATCAAGGAGGTTGCAGTGTGGAGAATTAAGAGGCCATATGTAAATAGTGATGCGGTCGCAGAAATTGCCTAACAGCCATGACTGGGTTCTCCTGCTTGTGTGGCATGGTGCAGAGTCCTGTTGCTAGACATAGGGTCTTCCTCCACCCTCTTGACCCAGGGCCGCACTACCACGTCAAGGCACTTGATGTAGGCGTCTGTTTTGAGTCTGAGGAACTGTAAGGAGATAAAAGGAGCCAAAACTTCGCCGTCACTAGGGATTACTGCAAACACCATGAATTATACAGAGTGCGATGGGTAAATTGTCACCATTTGATATTTTTAATTCTGCGCATGCGCGTTACGTTGACTGGATATATCATTTAACTCTTTCCGAATACCCTGCATTGTCCTCAGACACTCTGAAATATTCGTATTTGAGATTCCGGTGTTAATGCCAAGCAGTAAAGCATGTCATTTCCAAATTTCTGGTGGAGTGAATTGCGTCATGGTGCTCTTTTTCTCACAGACGGTACCTAACTGACCCTACTATACCGCGCAGTCGACAAAATGAAAAAAACAAAAAAACAAAAAAAAAACAAAACAAAAAACAACGCACATGCGCAGAATTAAAAAAATAAAAAACAAATGGCGACAATTTACCCATCGCACCCTTTATATTTCATATATTCCTAATTCGGTCTCTGTCGTTTCACTGACACTAAGACGATAAAATTGCAACTCTAATTTCTTTGTTTATTTAAAATTAGGTAACACCAAAATTTAAAATTAGTTACCTCCAAAGAAACGCGGTACCTGAGGTTTAAAATGAATTTTTAAAAATGAAAAATCTTTCTTGAAGCTTTTATTTTACTTTTAATTTGAAACTGATAGATTAAATTTAATATTTTAAATAAGCAAAATACTTTGCTCCATAATACTTTGCTGTTTCATTGCGTTTTTTTTTTTTTATTTTACCCAATCCAGAGGAGATGTTCGGTAAGTGGGGGTTCTGTTAAACTAAAAATTTACGATTTAAATTCTGGTCGATCCCAGCGTGCGCCACCTTTGGAAAGTGCATGAAAAACCATACCACGGGTTGTCCCAAGCCTTGAGAGTGAAATTGGGTAGTCGGAAGCCTTGGGTAACAGTCGATAGCTGTGTTAGTACGAAGTCACAAGTCATCGTGGCCGAGGGCTTGAGCGTGCTGGCTTTGTTCAAATTACTGATCACGCTAGATAACACGCTCTTTCCCATAAATTGGTCTGCTTAGCATAGTTGCACAGGTTGTCTCTGTGGGTGGTGAATTAACACAAATGCGCCTGAGCGAGCGTCTGCAATAGGGATTGCTAGCCGCCCTAGTAGACGGATGGCCAGCTATACATTAAACAGCACAAGTAAACATAAATCAATCCCGCATCGCGCAACTATAGGCATATAAATAGCATACACGCAAGCGATGCCACTTGCAGGAAGTATATAATGGACAGTGAACCAGCTTTTCTTTTATAACAGATTTACCGTATTTGACGGCATATAAGGCGCACTTTTTTTTTTTTTTTATTAAAATATATTTTAACATTCCCCTACGTCTTATATGCCATATGTAGGTTTAAAATTCGAGATCGTCGACCGAAATTAGCTACCTGGCAACTCCTATTAGCTTAGACTTAAACATGAAGGAGCAATGGAACACATGGATGGCAATACCTGATCACGACTTTACACTTACAGGAAGAATAAAACGACCCAGCATTGCACAAGTCAGCGAATGAGTGAAACAAGCTTAGGATAATATTAGACCAGAAATTATTGTGAAATCTTTTAAAAAAGTATGGCATTAGCAATGCTCTCAATGGAACGGAAGATGACGTTTTATTTAACGACGATGATAGTATTATTGAAAATGAGTATCAGAGTTTTGGTAACGAAGACGACAAATTTCATGAATTTGAAAATGAATAAAAATTTTAATGGTAACTGTATTGCTTTGTTCAATTGTAATAATTGCTTGGTTTTTATTTTGTTTTCTTACCTTTGGATATAATAAAGTTTTTATAAGCGCGTGTTCTTTTTTCCTATTATTTTTCGTTTAATTGCAATCATGGCTTAACCAAAATAATACCTCATAAATATAGCCTAGGCTGTACCATTTACTAATAATTTTACTAATTTTAATAACTACTAATTTTTCTTGATTTTCCCTGCTGAAATTGGATTTCGTTTTATACACCCGAGCGTTTTATAGTGATTTTCCAAGCGTAGCTTAGACGTGGCACAAGGCCGAAAGTAGGGGGTACACAGTGAGTCGTAATTGTTCTAGCGAGACAAGCTTGCTAGCCATTACGACACCTCGTGGTGCCAATATTGATTTTCCAAACGCGGCTTAGATGTGACACAAGGCCGAAAGTATGGGGAACCCAGTGAGGATCGAACTCACTATTCAGTTGTAACTGTTTTAGCGAGACAAGCTTGCGAACCATTATACCACGACGAGGTGCCCAACCCGTGCGTTTTATATGCCGTCAAATACGGTATTTCTGGCCACCATGCCCTTGGGAATTTACTCACTGATTCGAACGCGTCTTCTTTAAGAGCCAGAAACAAACTTCACTTTAGTGCGAAAAAATATTAGGGTTTTCAGTGAGGATCTGGAAAACTCCACAGCTGTTTCCAGTCACGAGAAAATGGTTCGATGAATTATGGACATTTTTACGAAATTTTATTTTAATATATTTCCTGTTTATACATTGTTTTTATAGATTATTACAGGAATCGAACCTGTATCCCATACAGAAACCGTCATTTGACCGCAGAGAACTTTCCGGTTGGCAAATTTCCGCTTTTAAAACCATATATTCGACGATATTTCACGATATATCATTTCTGGCCCGAAACGTAACTTAACGTAAACAATGAAAACATATTAGATGAAATGGATTAAATCCGACAAATATTTTAATATATTTTCTGTTTATACGTTATTTGAGTAAATGCTCTGTTTCTAATTAAACTATTAATTACATTTACCTGGATACCTGTTCGATTCCTGTCGGAAGACGCATATTTTCCACGAAAGTTCTCGAATATTCAGGCCGGTAAATGTAATTAATACTGTTTAAATAAAAACAGTGCATTAACTCAAAAAAGTTGTATCCATAAAAATAACGTATAAACAGAATATATATATATATATATATATATATATATATGATAATTGAAAAAAAATCTTAGATTTTGCCGACGCGTTTCGTCTTCCGACTTTTTCAAGGCAAAATGAAATCGAAATGTTTTTGTTGTTATAGTTACATTAAAAAATCCAAGTTTAAAAAAATAGACGCTTCTGTCTAAGCCTTTTTTTTCTGGTTAATGTAAATTATCTTTACATTAAGGGATTTTTTTTTATACCAATCTGTCTTGTTCACAGAATTGGTCTGTGAATTTAACTATATTGTCGACATGGAAAAAAAAAACGGCAATCAACGATCTATACTATTCTTATAAATAAAGCGACGATCATGTCTTTCCTTTCCCTTTTCCTAAACAATAACATCACTTCTCCTTTCACTTACGCCATCATCTCTCCTACATACAGATACGGTAAAATTAAAGAGTTCGTCTAGATTTGATCTGTTTAGTATTGGGTTTAATTATTTTTCCTTAGATTTAATGAGTTTTATTAGTTTTGTATATAAACTTGTGCATAAAGTACTGTTGTAAAAGTTTAAATAAGAAATCATCTTGGGACCAGGAACAGATTAATCCATTTTACAGTGATTCCTATTGGAAAAATAGTTTCGGTTAACGAACATTTCTGGTTACGAACGGGCTTCAGGAACGAATTAAATTCGTAAACCGAGGTTCCACTGTAAATGACCTGATTTTTCAACTGACCCAATGAACATATATGAGCGCTTCAAAATTCTTCTTGTAACTGACAACATTTTGTTTTTTATTTTATTTTTATTTTTTTATTTTTTATTTTGCCTTGAAGAAGTCAGCAGTGGACGAGACTCGTCAGCTAAAACTACATACAGTTTTCTTATTGGGTTTTTCTTTTATACATGTTGCCTTTTCCTACAGATTAATTCTGAGAACTTTTATACACACACACGCACACACACAGATATATAATATATTTTTGTTTATACGTTATTTTTATAGATACGATTTATTTAAGTAAATACTTTGTTTTTAATTAAATAGTAATAATTAAATTTATCGGTTTGATTATTCGAGAAATTTTGTAGAAAATATGCATTCTCCGGCAAGACTCGAACCTGTATTCCTATACGGAAACCGTCATTTGATCTGACGTGATATACCTTTTAGCTACAGAGAAGCGTCAGGTTAGCAAATATCAAATTACTGTAGTTAAAAAACACAAACTTCGACAATTTTTATCGATCGATCGTGTTTGCTCACGTGACCTATCTTAACGAAAACAATTTTCGTTAAGATAGGTCAATATATAATGAAATCGATTAAATCCGACAATTTTTTAATATATTTTCTGTTTATACGTTATTTTGATAGATACAATTCATTTAAGTATGTCTTTTTTTTTTAATTTAGCAATGTTAATTATATTTATTGGCCTGAATGTTCGAGAAATGTTCGAGAAATTTCGAACCTGTATTCCTATACGGAAACCGTCATTTGATTTGACGTGCTATACCATTTGGCTTTCGGAGAACGCATATTTTCTACGAAATTTCTCGAATATTCAGGTCGGTAAATGTAATTAGTACTATTGAATTAAAAACAGCATTTACTTAAATAAATTGTAAATAAAAACAAAAATATATTAAATAATTGTCGGACTTAATCCATTTTCCTTATATATAGTATATATATATATATATATATATATATATATATATATATATATATATGTATGTATATATATATATATATATATATATATATATATATAAACGTGCATCAATTTACAAATACATGAATTATTCACACAAAACTAATGCAAAGGTTAATGATTTAAATGGCGAGACATCCATCATCGCAAACAATTCAAATAGTATACAAAAACCTCCAGATCCGTTATGAATGAATTGATCCTTGTTTATATAAATTTCTGCCGTATTAGTTGTTATTTTTACTACAAGCTTTCGTCTGTTCCTACAGACATCTTCAGGTATAGAGTAGATGTTGTTTTTGTTTTTTTCTCTTAATTCAAATAGTATACAATAGTATATTCATTCATAACGGATCTGGAGGTTTTTGTATACTATTTGAATTGTTTGCGATGATGGATGTCTCGCCATTTAAATCATTAACCTTTGCATTAGTTTTGTGTGAATAATTCATGTATTTGTAAATTGATTGCACGTTTATTGTAATTTAAATAACTGATCCAAGTGCGACTTTTAGATAATAAGTGCGACATTACTGTAATTATTGAACAATATAGTTCATGCCACTTTGACAGAAAAATTTACCAGTATAAAAATTTGTTCATCACCATATTTGGTATAAACGCAAACACTTTAAAAATTTAAAATCAAACTCAGCGTTGCTTTGGCGCGTTCCAAAACCAATAACTCATTTTCAATAGCATTTTCGGATACAACAACACATATATTTTCGTTGGCCTCTTATTACTAAGAGAAAAAAACAAAAACAACATCTACTCTATACCTGAAGATGTCTGTAGGAACAGACGAAAGCTTGTAGTAAAAATAACAACTAATACGGCAGAAATTTATATAAACAAGGATCAATTCATTCATAACGGATCTGGAGGTTTTTGTATACTATTTGAATTGTTTGCGATGATGGATGTCTCGCCTTTTAACCTTTGCATTAGTTTTGTGTGAATAATTCATGTATATATATATATATATATATATATATATATATATATATATATATATATATATATATATTCCTGGTCATCAACCCAGACTCTTATGTAAACTGAGGCATCCCCTTAAGTGGCCCCATACGTTTTCACCAACGCTATTTAAACCAAATTCAAAAAAACACCATTTCCAGGTAGTCATGTCCTGGCACATAGCAGTGCTAGGTTTGAGATAGACTATGCCCACATAATGTAATTTAGGATGTTGTTGTTCTTTATATATATATATATATATATATATATATATATATATATATATAAATGAGAGAAAAACAGATGTAGTAAAAAAGCCACTGTTCGTTGCATTTACGTTTTAAAAAGTGCTCAATACAAAGTAGAGAAATATATTATTTTTATTGTAAGAGATTATAATCAAAACATTTTGAAATCGCCACACAAAAGCTTTATTATAATGTCTTATAATAATAATACTTATATATATATATATATATATATATATATATATATATATATATATGTGTGTGTGTGTGTGTATACTCATTGGATTCACCAGTCCAGAACCTTCGGAACTACGACCCCCCCAGTAAATCACGACTCATTTTCATTTTCTTCATATTCCACTGGTAAGGAGAGAGTTCCACAGAAATTTTGCACAATCTCATTTAGTAACCCTCTACCTCGAGTGGCTCATGGGCGTTGCACTATATCAAAAAAGAAATCAGACAATTTCTTTTTTGTTTTTGTGATCCATTTCTCCACGTCAGGTTGCTGGGCATAATGTTTATATTTGTGTTATTGTTGATGGAATTATTATTGATCATTATTATTGATTGTGATGTTGGGTTTGGGCGGACAGGGTAGAGATAGTGATGTTAGTATCGGTCATGGCTGCCGTGTGGACTTCTTGTGCTCGCAGGGTCTGAGATGATGCTGTTAAAAGAAAATTGATTTCCGGGTTGGGATTTTGTTTTTATTACTCAAGAGTTTGAATGAATGTATCCACACTTTCTAATAAATGAATATAAATATATTTTTAAACAAATTTACTCACGCGAATATATTTTTCTCATCATAAATCTTGCGCGTATTTTTTTTTTCAAATATATTTTTCGCATTTTCTTTAATATACAGGGTGTTTCACAATTTTTGAAACAAAATGATCGGGCACAAATCAAGAACCAGAAATGGAAATTACATTTATTGAAAGGTAAAGGGATATAATTTTAGGATCTGCAACCATTTAGTCTCTAGGAACTGAAAACAACAGGAGGATCCTTCGAGTACATGCTCTGAATATCCGTCGTTCAGTTGATAACGTGAGGACATTTTTTTTAGGCGATCGTTTGAATTTTCTCAGTGATGGTTGCCTTCAATAGAGCAATAATGCAATGGCTGCCTTGGTAGATGTTGTCCTTGAGAAACCCCCAGATGAAGAAATCTGCGGGGTTCAGGTCAGGCGAGTAACGAGCCGATTCCACTTGAGCTTTTCTGCTGATGAGACGCTCCCCAAACTTTTCACGGAGACGTGCCATAGTCACATTAGCAGTGTGAGGACGAGCACCACCCTGCTGGAACCACAGTTCCTCCTCATCAAGGTCCACATGCTCCCCCAGCTCTTGCTATCTGAGGGACCGCTGCTTTGTTTCAACAATTGTGAAACACTCTGTATTTTCGAAACCGATAAAAATATATAATGTTCAGGTGCTTGTCTCCGAGCACACCAGGACTTGCATCTGGAAAAAAACATTGTCACTTTCAAGATGTTTTTCAGCTTTAAATAATAAGGTGACTAGCCAATCCCTGTCGCAGACACCTACTCAAGCACATTTGTGTTTGTTCAACACCCACACAGCTCAACTAGTCTAAGCGGTCAGCATTGACAGTTTCCAGGAGAGGACGCATCATCTGGCGTGATCAGTACTATTGCTTAAATCCAGTACGTTCAAACCCTCGGTCACAGTGACTTGTAACTTCATGCTAATACAACCATCGACGGCGTCCGAACGGTTCCGTCTATCAATTTTAACTCACAATCTTTGGATCAACCAGTGTTATGGTTGCCAGGCACTTTCCAAAGGTGACGCAAACTCGGGTTGCCTCCCCAAGCTGATAGCATTAAAAAGTCACAAGTCACCCATGTTGAGATGCCTGAGGTTCTCATGGTCGAAAACGGACGTTCTAACCATTCAGTCAGTAAAATATGCCATTGATATATCAATATAAATAAATGAATTAATCTTGCGTGAAAACGAAAATCCGACGAGCTCGCACTACACGTCGGTACTCTAGGAGTAACAGCCAGAAACTGACGCGGCCTACCGCCCCGAAAATTTTCGCACATGCGCAGGAAGGGTGGCATCACACCTCCACTATCCAAAGGATTTTGCTCACGCAATTTTAGTTTGACTGGAAAAATAAAGTCGGATATTTTTCGAAAGCACCTCGTAAATATAAGTTAAATTAAAAATGATAAAAAATAAATAAATAAAATCTGAAAATAATAAATAAACAAAATAACCATACTAAAAGCCAGGACTATAATAACCTAAAACATTAGACCCCTCACCTCAAAAATGAACCGGAAAAGACTGGTTTCCTCCTTCCACATCTTGTTGTAGCGGGCCGTGTGGGTTTAAGTGTTGTTGTATTAGGAACATGTACTGTTTATTCCTGCTAGAAGAAGGCCCAACTACAAGAACATGCAGGACTCAAGTTGAGTCCAACCGAAGATGTAAAGAAAACAAACAAGACCATATATATATATATATATATATATATATATATATATATATATGTGTGTGTATGTGTGTATGTGTGTGTGTATTAATCAACAAAATTCACAATAGACAAATACATCAACATTCGTGTTCGTGTGTGAACGTAAAGTGTTTGTTTTTTGGTGAATGTTCGTACGTACGTGTAGGTGTGTTTAATGACGTCTTTCCACAAGTGGGCAAAATGCGGATCTCTGCGAGAGATCACATTTTTAAATGCGTCCGCTGAAATGCAAAGTAAAATAGAGAGAACGAGGCGACATGTCGTCCAGTATTTATAGTGTAGGGAAAGCGTGCCCTTGTGAACAATCAGGAAATTAAGGACAAGGTTAACTCCAGCATTCTCATAAGTCCCCAGTGGCCTATAGTCGTGAAACTGACAGTTGCCATCATTTACTTGCCATGTTCTATATTCATGGTTTATAGTTATATAGCTTGGAATATTGGCGCAACAGAATCTTCCTACTCCACCATTTAGTCTTGTGTTGCATTAAGGCTAATCTTAGTGAATATCAGTAATAATTAAAGCAATATTCAGAAAATTATCATAATATGAAGAAATATTTCTGTTTATGCTATCACCAGTTCCGATTTTCGCTCACACATTGATGCAGCGGAAGTAAGGTCAAAAGACTTTCCTCATCCGATATCCAACAGTAAGACTGGTGTTAGAGATCGCAGTGTTTTGTCTTTAAGACAAGAAAGAACAGAAATAAGGCGTATGAGACGTCTTCTATGTTCTTGACTAGGAAGAAATTCCAGCATGCATCTGTACGGTTTGTTTGTAAATTTGTGGAAGGGGAGGTTTTGGTAGTAATTCCCATACTGATCGGCACCAACATATCAAAGGTATATAAAATAGCTTGAAAGATTCTACCAAAAATGCCTGAAAGGCATCCTTAACATCAAATGGCAGTCTTTTATTCCAGATACTTTTGTCTTCCAAAGATCTGAATGCAACAATATTGAAACAATAATAATCTTCAACCAGTTGCTTTTTTTTTCTCCGAAGAACTGAAGACAGGTAAGCATCTACAAATATAAGACAAAACGGCCGTCTAGTGCTTTTCTGCATTCTGTTGAGGTGTGGATACATTTGGGGTGACATTAAACACAATAAATGATTATACACTATTTACATTATTCGGACTATTGTCGTCATCTTTGTCGCCATATTTATTATGAGGACAATAGTCCGAATACTGTAAATAGTGTACATAATAGCTCATCTCAGAAATATAGACAGAAATGATTATACAATTCAAATTTAAAATCTAGCCAATTTACACTGCCGATGTATATCTATATATATAATGAAAAATATCTGTTTGTAATAAAAATACCGACATCAATCATCATAAAAGAACTCTTCATATAATATCCTACAGTTTCTTAAAGAAATCAAACTCTATTCCAAAATATAATTTCAACAAAACTACAACATTAAACACACATATCACCGCCTCTAGTAATTATGCCCACATGTATATGCACAAAATCTGAGTATCATCTACCATGGTTTCATTTGCGAAAGCAGATCAACATATTTTTATTATTTCAAAGATCGCAAGAAAATTAAATTTCAGTATTAAATGACCCATGAGGAGTTGATATGCCGTTAAACGGACCAATAAATCAATCAATATCATTTTAGTTTTCCAGGGTTTTATAACAAAAACAAAAAAAAAAAAAATAGAAGAAAAAAGAGAATAAACACTTTGAGACGCAAGTTGCGTTCAATGTTAAAAAGAAGTGACAACAATTCAACTTAAAGAAAGAGTGCCTGGAGAATATAACACTCACAGTGTATAATGAAGGTAAAAAGAAGCAAGGTGAAACAGCGAGTAAGTTCACGTGAACTGATACCAGAACGGGGACAAAGAGGGATGATAAAAGAAAAAAAAATGTTACTTAGAGCAACAGAGAGCCATGATCAGTCACGCACTGAAAGGAATTGGTACACAAAAGAGGAAGTAGAGAAATGACAGCAATGATGCCGACAAACTTTTACCTATCAATCCTGGACTGAAGATAAACAAAAATCCTACGAATGGACCTGACTGAGTTGTGACAATGAGTCACGACTTTCGGAAGTGGGCGAGAATGCCACCGGCCTAACGATTCGTCGGAGGCAAGAGCTCGACCCTGCCTTCCTGGCCGTCTTAACCGATTGTACGGGATTTCAGTAATCAGAAAGTCATTTGCTGTGCACACCTTGTCAGTCAGCAGTCAGCTAGAAGAGAACTTGACATGAAAGCGACTCTCTTGGGGAGAAGGGCAGGGAGACACACCGCGGCCATTTTAGACAAAAATTATCAAGATTTAATCTGCTGCTAATGATGAATCCATGACAACAGCGACGAGAAAGGTGGTTGGATTGAAAGTCTCCTATTCTGTCAAAGAGGTGTTGAGATTTTCTTCTTTCGTTACAATTCTGTTGTCGCTTAGCTATTTCTTCTTTTCTTCGTCCAACAAAATCTCCATTTAATTCTTACTCTCACTAAATTTATATATCGACCCATTTTTTTTATTTTCTTCCAAAATTCAGTCACATTCCATTATTTTTTGTAGTTTCTTTTATATAATTAATCTATCTATCTATCTATCTATCTATCTATCTATCTATCTATCTATCTACCACTCTGTTCATTATCCATCTACCAATTTATCAGTCTGTACAATATCTATCTATCTATCTATCTATCTATCTATCTATCTATCTATCACTGTTTGTTATCTATCTACCAATCTATCAGTCTGTACAATATCTATCTATCTATCTATCTATCTATCTATCTATCTATCTATCTATCTATCTATCTATCAGTGTGTTCATTCTTTATATAAGTGTGCGCGTGCGCACGCAGGCGCGTGTTTGCGCACATGCGCTTATCTTGCTCATGTCTCTCATTAAAGATATATTTATCTTTAGCCTTCTGTTTATATACGACAGTGAATTGAAACGTTCATGGGCTAATTATGAAGGAATGGTGCTTGAGCTATGAAATAGTGCATGTATTAATGTCAACGCTTCTTATTAATAACGGCATTGTTTATTTTCCGATAAACTGTCCAGTCAAAGAAGACTTCAAATGTAACTGGTAGCGACTTCTCTTGAAAATGGAGGAAATTTGGAGTCGTGGTGTTGCCAAGTACCTGAAGGAAAAAAATTCGCTCCCATTACATTTGCTTACATGGTTGCTACATTAGGGAATGACGCCCCAGCTTTATCAAGAGTGCAATGTGGGCAGCTACATTTAGGAGGGCAAGGGAGACGTTCTAAAACTGCCACCACAGAGGAAAACATATAAATATTTCAGGCCACCCTTGTAGAGAGATATCTATCTATCTGTCTAAGGGAGAAAAAAAATTAAATTGAAATGTTTAAAAATTCGGCGTCCTCCCTCGTTCGTACAATGTATATTTGCATCAATGTAAACATTGCTTTAGTCCGATGAAGTCCCGAAGGACAAAATACGTCATACGAATTTATTTTTGTTCAAGGTTTGTCATCTATCTATCTATCTATCTATCTATCTATCTATCTATCTATCACAATCTGTTCATTATCTATCAATCTGTCAGTTCACTATCTATCTATCTATCTAAGTGTATATTTCTGTTTCACACGTATCTGTAATTTATGACACACATATATATATATATATATATATATATATATATATATATATATATATATATATATATATATATATATATATATATATATATATCCGATGCAATGAGAACGAAAATAATATATAAATTCTAACGTTCACGGCATTAATTCAAAAGAGGGCTCGATACCGATATTAGAGCAATAATTATTACAATTTTATCATATTGACAAAAACAGTTTACTCACTACAAAGATGGAACTTCGTTTCGGTGCATTTCAATTGCACCTCGACTAGTAGGATATATATATATATATATATATATATATATATAAAATAAGATTCATTTTCGTCATTTGATGGTATTTTACTTCCGGGAATGAAAAAAGGGTCTATAAACAGCAATATATATATATATATATATATATATATATATATATATATATATATATATATATATATGTAGAGGGTGCCGTAACTGAGACTTCAGTTCGTATGTCGTTCGCTAGGTTCACAAGTGGAAATTTTAATCTGGAACATCGAGAACGTTACGGCTGGCCTGTAGACATTGCTGATGAAGGAATCAGAACGCTGATGAAAAATAATCCAGGTCAAACGACACGGGATATCGCAGAGATACTCCATATATCTGATATGATCGTTGTAAGGCATTTGAAAACACTTGGATACACAAATTGCTACGATGTTTGTGCACCACACGATTTAACAAAAAAAAAAAAAAAGTTAATGGACGGTATTTCCATCTTCAATTCTCTGCCCAAACGCAACCCAGACGACGGTCTATTTTTGAAAAGAGCAATCAGAGGCGATGAAAAATGTATTGTTTACAACAAGTGTCCGAGGGGAAACGAAATGAGTCACACATAACCACGCCAAAAGCCGGTCTATCCGAAGAAGTCGAAGGTTTGTATCTCAGGGGATTGGAGTGTATTACAAGTTCCGCCTGCAAAATCAAACGTTGAATTCAGACAAGTGCTGTTCTCAGTAGGATTGACTAAAAGGACGCAATTGTTGAAAAGCGCCCAAAGCTGGATAATCGGAAAGTTGTCATCTTTCAACGCTTAACCTCACATAACTTGTAGACCCGGTAGAAATTACAGCTTGTCCGGGACGTCAACATCCACTCTCACCTGTATTTGCTGCGTCGGATTATCATTTATATGTCTCGTTAAAAAGAATTCTCATATATGTGGGTGAATAAATATATGCACAAATATCTATATATTGACTTTGAATTTCACCGAAAAAAAAAAAAAAATACGATGATTTTTTGCTAGTTTTATTTTGGAGTTGATATTGTGAAGAGACATTACTTAAAAAAAAGTTACTTAAAAAGTAAATTAAGATATTAAATAATTAAAAGATTTAAATTATTAAATTTAAAATATAGAAATAATAAAAATAATAAAATAACAAATAATAATATTAAATAAAAATAAATAAAAAAATTAATAAAATATTCAAATATTAAATTTAAAATATTAAATTTAAAATGTTAAAATGTTAAAATAAAAAAAATAATAAATAATAAGAAGAAATAAATTAGTAATACTTTAAGATATAAATATATTAAATTTAAAATATTAAATAATTAAAAAGTAAATTAAACGTAAATTAAAAAGTAAATTCCAAAATAAATTAAAAAGTTACATAAAAAGTTACTTAAAAAGCAGAAATCGTTAAAAAACGCCAAGATGGCCAATAGGAATGTTGCCATCTTTCAACGCTTAACGCCATGTCTCTTTGTAGACCCGGTAGAAATTACAGCTTGCCCGAGACGTCAACCGCCACTCTCACCTGTACTTGCTGCTTCGGATTATCATTTATATGATTCGCTAAAAAAAATTCTCTTCACGGGATGAATTCAATTCTTTGGAAGCCCGTAAAAACTGCTTAGATCAGTTTATTACCCAGAAAAATGACACATTCTGGGAGGATGCAGGCATGAAGCAGTCTCAAAAATGGTGAAAGGGAGTGAAACACCGAAAAATAAAACAATGATTTTTTGTTAGTTTTATTTTGGATTTTATATTGTCAAGAGACATTACTTAAAAAAGTTACTTAAAAAGGTACTCAAAAAGTAAATTAAAATATTACATAACAAAAAAATTTAAAATATTAAATTTAGAATATAAAAATAAAAAATAATAAGTAATAATAAATAATAAAATAAAAAATTAGTAAAAATATTCAAATATGAAATTTAAAATATGAAATTTAAAATATTAAAATATAAAATAATAAAAAATAAATTATTAATAATTTAAGATATTAAAAGATTAAATTTAACATATTAAATAATTAAAAAATAAATTAAACGTAAATTAAAAAGTAAGTAAAAAATAAATTAAAAAGTTACATAAAAAGCAGCAATCGTTAAAAAAACGCCCAGAGCTGGTCAATAGGAAAGTTGTCATCTTTTAACGCCTAACATCATGTCTCTTTGTAGAACCAGCAGAGATTACAGCTTGCCCAAGACGTCAACCGCCACTCTCATCTGTACTTGCTGCGTCGGATTATCATTTATATGTCTCGTTAAAAAGAATTCTCATATATGTGGGCGAATAAATATATGCACAAATATCTATATATTGACTTTGAAATTCACCGAAAAAAAATACGATGATTTTTTGCAAGTTTTATTTTGGAGTTGATATTGTGAAGAGACATTACTTAAAAAAAGTTACTTAAAAAGTAAATTAAAATATTAAATAATTAAAAGATTAAATTTAAAATATTGAGATAATAAAAGTAATAAAATAATAAATAATAATAATAATAAATAATAATGAATAATAAAAAATAAAATATTAAATATCAAATATTAAATTATAAAATAATAAAATAAATAATAATATAAATTATAATAATAATTATAATAATAATAATAATAAATAATAATAAAAATGAATTAATAATAATTTAAAATATTAAAATATTAAATTTAACATATTAAATAATTAAAAAATAAATTAAACGTAAATTAAAAAGTAAGTAAAAAATAAATTAAAATGTTACATAAAAAAGTTACTTAAAAAGCAGAAATCGTTAAAAAAAACACCCAGTGCTGGCCAATAGGAAAGTTGTCATCTTTCAACGCTTAACGCCATGTTTCTTTGTAGACCCGGTAGAAATTACAGCTTTCCCGGGACGTCAACCTCCACTCTCACCTGTACTTGCTGCTTCGGATTATCATTTATATGACTCGCTAAAAAAAATTCTCTTAACGGGAAGAACTTCAATTCTCTGGAAGCCCGTAAAAACTGCTTAGACCGGTTTATTGCCCAAAAAGATGACACATTCTGGGAGGATGCAGGCATGAAGCAGTCTCAAAAATGGGGAAAGGGAGTGGAACAAAAATTAGCACATATGTGGGTGAATAAATATATGCACAAATATCTATATATTGACTTTGAAATTCACCGAAAAAAATACGATGAGTTTTTGTTAGTTTTTTTTTGGAGTTGATATTGTGAAGAGACATTACTTAAAAAAAGTTACTTAAAAAGTAAATTAAAATCTCTTTCTATAAAAGGCAGGATGTGTGTGTGTGTGTGTGTGTGTGTAACGAATGCACGGCCGCAGTTTTCAACGGATTTGCACCAAAATTTACATGCACATGCTCCAAGTTAGTGGAAAGACCAAGACCGACCTTGCATTTCCCAGTTCCCATCGATAGTGGAAATAATCAATTTTTTCATGCTTCTACGGCAGTTTTCATGTAGTTTGCGGCCATTTTCTACTGGCCAGAGTGAGAGCTAATAGCTGGCTGCCACGAATAGGCAGGAAGATTCTATTGGCCAGCGTGAGAGCCAACAGCTGACTGACACGAATGTTAACTAGCATGCTAGCATGCAAAAATAAATAAATAAATAAATAAATAATATCGATAGCTGCATTCGTCACAAGTGGGAAAAATTTAAATCTGCATGGCACTTTACTCCAATTGGCTTATTCGCTTGCTTAAACTCAACGTTGATTCTGATTCCGCAGAACTGGGTTGAAAAAGTATTTGGTGTTAACATTCTTTTTTCATTCGGTTTTTCCAGTTACGAGTCCTTTTTTTTAAAGCTGATCGTTTTGTGTTCATTTTGTTTAGTTCTTTTTTCGTAACAGATTTAATGTTTAGTATAGAGCTTGGAAAAAATTCGCAGTGTGAGATAGGCAAGAAGTAAGGCGTGTAGCAACATCAGCACGGCAAAGGGCACTCCTTTAAAGGCAAGGAAGGGCAAAAATATTTTAAGTCAAGTGATAGCGATTGCTGTATGAGTTGTACGATTTTTGAATCAAGCACGGGCAACGCCGGGCCATGCTGCTAGTATTAGATAATTAAAAGATTTAAAATATTAAATTTAAAATATTGAAATAATAAAAATAATAAAATAATAAATAATAATAATAAACAATAATAAAATAAAAAATTAATAAAATATTAAAACATAAAATTTAAAATATTAAAACTTAAAAATAATTAAATATAAATAATAATAATAGTAATCTTACTTATTATAAAACGCAGGTTGTGTGTGTGTGTCTGTAACGTTTATATGTTGGATCGAATTTCCTACATTTTTTAGCCGATTTCAACAAAACTTCACAGGACTACATAAAATTACCTTGTGGTGGTTCTAACGGGACCGAAAATGGGAAAAATACAGTTGTTTTTTAATAAAATCAATTTGAAAACACGATTAAGACACATCGTGAGAATGAAAGGGGGAGAACTCACCCACGAAAATGTAAACAAAAGAGCAAAGCACGATGAAAAAGACGCCGAACTTGACGAAAACCAAATTTTATCGTCTAATGTTCATATTATTATTAAAGAGGAAAGATCAAAGTATTTGGGGGTATTTTTTACATTTTTAATCGTTCCTAGCACGTCTGAAATTTTCGTTAAAAATATTGTTTTTTTTGGTAAAAAAAAAAAGGGCAGATAATCATTTTCAATCATTTTTTCGATTTGATAAAAAAGATTAAAATCTTACTTTGATATTCTTTTAAAAGTCAATTATCATTTTTTCAAAATTGATTTTAATAAAACAGATATTATACTGTTTATTTAAAATATTTTGAACCAAGCTTAACTTAGCTTCTGCGCCGAAAAATGTAATTTGAAAATAAAACAAAGCAGGTCATAACCTTTCGCGTCGCTTGACGATTGACGAAAGGCACATTCATGACGTTTAGATAACTTACGGGAGGAGAATTCTTTCTACGGATGGAAGGAAGTGAAATTATTTAAGTGAACAAATTATTTACCTTGTTACTTTTATGGAAAACTTTCAGCGCTCTAATTTTTTTTTTTTTTTTTTTTGTACTTAGCTTTCATTTTTACGTTTACGATGCTTTATGGAAAATATAAAGAAATTAAAAAATAAGACTGTTAATAGTGAGATTAAATTTCATAAGAAAAATGTATCTAATTAATTTAGGTACCTTTCTTATGAAATTTTATCAGAAGTGTACATAAAATACTATAATTTTATGTACATTTATTACATTTTACTGTGTTATTTGTATTTCCATTCATTTTATTATTAATTTTGATATTTCATTTATGGAAAAATGTCATAACTGAGATTAATATAAAAATAAGATCATATAAATTAAAGTTTAGCAGTAGTTAAATTTCATAAGATGATACTGTTACTTGTAGGTACCCTTCTCAGTTGAAATTGAAAACTCAAATTAACTTCTCCATACGTGTTTCGTCAAAAAGTAAAGGGCTTAACAGCGGAGAACAATGCTGAACTCAAATAATGCAACTAAATTGTATTCTGGTTGGTCTTCCGTACTTGATAATTACTGTCCGACTATAAACACAAAATTACATTTCTTAATTACCATGGCTAATCTGATTGGTCCAAATTATACAATTTTCAAAGCGCTAGACAATGACAATCTCACACGGACATTTTGAAAGGTTGATGTTGCTTTTAACTAATGTTAAAATATTTTTTAAAATTCAATTTAAATATTTTTTTAAAATCTTTTTAAAATTAAAGAAATAAGAAATAATTGTATTAAAAATTCAATTTTCATGGAAAAAATTTTTGCTTTCAGAAAATATTGTCCATATTCATAAAAACAAATTAAAACAAATAAAAGCATTTGAAACTAAATAATATATTTGTTTTATTGAGTTTTTGTATGCTACAATTCACAGCTGATTTTCAGGTACGTTAAAAAAAAAAAAAAAAAAAAAAAAAAAAAAAACATGATTTGCATTCTTCAAAGCCTTGTGCTTTTAACTATTGTAATCACTAAAACCGATGGTCTCGAATTTCTAGAGTTTTTCATAAAATTAGTTATGGGGTGTTAATAAACATAAAAAAAATATTTCTGCCATGACTTTAATAAAAAAAAAATATTTATAATAATTTCGATCATCTGTGAATAGTTTCTGAAAACATCTGACAATTATTTTTATTTTGCAAGATTTTCCAAATTAATGTGTGTAAATACAAAAAAATGCGCTAAAATTATCTATGTTATTTACTACCCCTTGTTGCGACAAAGAGAAACAAGGTTTTTAAATCAAAATTTAGAATATTCTAAAAAGATGGAAAATTTTAAAAAAATAATTAAAAAAAATTTAGTCTATCCTCTTCATAAAAAAAATAAGCATTTTGACGATAAAATTTTGTTTTCATAAACTTTATGTCTTTTTCATCAGACTATGCTCTATGTTTTAGCGATTCCGTGGAGTGACTTAGGTTAAAAGACCCAGGTTGTTTATGTGTGTGTGTGTGTGTGTGTGTGTGTGTGTGTGTGTGTGTGTGTGTGTGTGTGTGTGTGTGTGTGTGTGTGTGTTCGTTCCTTTATATATGGGATCTGATTTCTTACATTTTTCAGCCGATAAAACAAACATCCACTTTTTTTTTCGGCAGGTAGTATTTCTTATTGTCTTGCACACTTTTTTCTTTATTTACATTCAGAATGCTTTAAAAATTCCATTTACAAGACAATTGTTTATAATAAAATTCTATTCACCAATCGATAGACTCATAACGATTGTAAACAATGTTTTTTGTTTGAATTTGGATTTGACCAAAAAAAAAAAAAAAAAAAAACTAATTAAGACATGCATGTCCGTCAACCTTAAACAATAATCTTTGTCAATTTAATTTTTCAGTCTTTATGATTGTCGATACTTGATCTATCTCTTACTGTTACATCCTCGGGCAACGCCGGGCTCTACTGCTAGTAATAAATAATAATAAAAAAAATTAATAATAATTTCAAATATTAAAATATTAAATTTAAAATATTAAATAATTAAAAAGTAAATTAAACGTAAATTAAAAAGTAAGTTAAAAAATAAATTCAAAAGTTACATAAGAAGTTACTTAAAAAGCAGCAATCGTTGAAAAACGCCCACAGTTGGCCCAGAGTAAAGTTGTCTTTCAACCCCTAACTACATGTCACTTTGAAATCGTTGAAATTCACCAAAAAATAATACGATAATTTTTGTTAGTTTTATTTTGGAGTTGATAGTGTTGAGAGACTTTGCTTAAAAAAGTTCATTTAAAAAGTTACTTCAAAAGTAAATTAAAAATATTAAATAATCAAAATATTTAAAATATTAAAATAATAAAAATAATAAAATAATAACATAATAAATAAATAAACGAATAATAATAATAATAATAATAATAAATAAACTAAAAATTAATAAAATATTGAAATATTAAATTTAGAATATCAAATTTAAAAAATTAAAATATAAAAATAATGAAATAATCGATAATAATAATAAATAATAATAAAATAATAATTTAAAATATTAAATAATTAAAAAGCAAATTAAAAGTAAATTAAAAAGTAAATTAAAAAATAAATTAAAAAGTTACATAAAAAGGTATTTAAAAGGAAGCAATCGTCGAAAAACGCCCAGAGCTGTCCAGCAGAAAAATTGTAGTCTTTTAACGTCTAATTTCATGCGATGATTTTTGTTAGTTTTATTTTGGGATTGATATTTTGAAGAGACGGTTACTTAACAATTAAAACAAAAAAAAAAAAAAAAAAAAAAAAAAAAAAAAAAAAAAAAAAACAAAAAAAAAAAACAAAAAAAAAAAAAAAAAAAAAAAAAACAAAAAAAAAAACAAAAAACTGGTATAACGCGTAAAGACGCGACACGCAACAGCCATGAAATAAATTATAATACACATACATAGATACATAGACACAGTTCCATTAACACAAAATAAATGTTTTTGAGAATGAAAACGAACAGACGACATTGAGCAACTTATGTTCAGATATTGATTTTTTTTTTATCCCGTGATGTAGGGGGCATCATGCAACCACAGTAGAAATGGTGTTTCTTGGGCAAGGAGTCCAACTATCTCTAGGCTGGTTTTGAATACAGAGTTTTTCCTTCGCCTAGACAGGTTTTCATCCAAGATTATAGTTATTTACTCACAGCTGGGGGGAGAAGAAGAGGATACATACCTTTCTCAAAGTTCACATAAGTGAACGTAATAGATCCGATTGGAATTCGAACTCGGCTCTCTGATTCCTCAATCCGAGACGTTATCCATTACTCCACCTTGTCCCCCACAACTCAGATTTTCATAAGAAGGCATAAATTTGGCCCGAACTGTAGACAAAAGACAGAAAATACTTTAGCAAAGAACATCAAAACCTGCATAACACACACATAAACAGTCGTTCACAGAAAAACGTATTACAGCATTTCAGTGTGGCTAGACGTCCCATTGTTTCAAGCCGGGATCGAAACTCGACAGATTTGACATCAGTCAGAGATCCTACCCCTAAACCGTCGGCGCACGGTAGAGAGAATGGGAAATTTTAGCACTTTTTCTATACGAAATACGCCAGTGGCTAAGAGAATTCAATTCGTACTTGAAGAGTAATGCATTAATATATATATATATATATATATATATATATATATATATATATATTCAAGCATGTTCGGTTAAATAATTTAGACTTATATTGTCAGTTTATTTCAGTTTCAATCGTTTCAAGTCTATGAATTAAATATATATATATATATATATATATATATATATATATATATATATATATGTATGTATATATATATATATAAGCATAAAATGTCTTAAAATAATTGTCGGACTTTGTCTATTTCATAATATGTGACGTCTTTTGTTTACATTTGGATACGCATCGAGCAGATATGAATGTACGTGAGAGAATCATGGAAATTTGTAGTTTAAAAACAGTAAAATCGACCTTGCTAACCGAAACACTCCTCTGTGGCTAAATCGGTAAAAGCACGTCAGCCTATATGACGGCTCCGTAGAGGATACAGGTTCGATTCCTGTCGGAGGACGCATATTTTCTATGACAATTTCTCGGACATTCAGGACGGTAAATGTTGTTAATACTGTTTATTATAAACAGAGAATTTACTTAAATATTTGTATGTATAAAAAAGAATGTATAAACATAAACATGTCTTAAAATAATTGTCGAGCTTTGTTCATTTCATAATGTGTGGCGTCATTTGTTTACATTTGGATACGCATCGAGCAGATATGAATGTACGCGAGAGAATCATGGAAAATTGTAGTTTAAAAACAGTAAAATCAACCTTGCTAACCGAAACGCTCACTGTGGCAAAATCGGTAAAAGCACATCAGGCTATATGACGGTTCCGTCTAGGATACAGGTTCGATATATATATATTTACAGATAAAGTTCATTTTCTTTAGAAAGTCATTCATTCCTGTAGTTCACTGCTACTAACAAGCAGGGATTTGTTTCTTTCCTGATGATGGCCATAATGGCCAAAAGTAGTCGAGAAACCTAATTGAAATAAAACAAAAATATTAATATACAACCCAGTGTGTCTGAAAATTTTAAATATTTTTTATTGTTCAAAATACGTAAACATATAGTGCGCCGATGGCTTAGACTGTTGCCGAATCTGTCGGGTTTCGATCCTGGCTTGAAGTAATCGGATGTCTAGGCACACTGATGAGCCGTGAAACAGTCTGTCTGTGGATGAAAATATATACTTACCCGAAAGACTTAAATGCGGTTGTGCACTTTTTGAAGATAAGTGCGAATTCGTAAACAATGTCTATTACTACTAATATTACAAGGCTCTTCCCCCTCCCTGAGATGAGCACTGTCAGTCATTGGCGTGTTTATTCACAGAGTAAAAATTTGCCTTTCAACCGTGCGCCGATGGCTTAGAGGGAAAATCTCCAACTGTTGCTTTGCTGGCTTGAAACAATCGGATGTCTAGCCGCACTGATGAGTTGCGAAACAGTCTGTCTGTGGATGATAATTTCTATATATATATATATATATATATATATATATATATATATATGTTTTCATTAAATAATATAGACAAGTTTTGTCTATTTATTTTGAGTAAGTTCCTTTCATATTGTCTGATAAACTTAATAACATTATCATTGAAAGACGAAAAAATCACCATATTGATACATGTTTAAATTCAATCTAAGCTTCCGGCTTACATAAGCCATTATTAAAGATGACAATTACATTTCAATATATTAAACAATACACGGACAAAACAATAATGATAGTCTGTTTTTGTTGCCAGAAAAAGTTCAAAGCAACGACAAACTCGTGTATACGAGACGCAGAAGGGAAAATCGCATCGCAGCTCGTGAAGTCACACATGACCACGCGAGAGTGAAAACGAGAAGTATTAAGTATGGGAAGCCGTTGCTATAAACCAATGGCTTCTGTTATCAATTATAGGCATTTAAGAAAGCTTAGATAGGATTTAAACATGTATCAATATGGTGATTTCCTTTCATTTTTCAATGATAATTTCATTAAGCTTATCAGATAATATGAAAGGAACTTACTTAAAATAGACAAAACTTGTCTATATTATTTAATGAAATATACATTAATATCTCTCTCTCTCTCTCTCTCTCTCTCTATATATATATATATATATATATATATATATATAATACTGAATGTAAATTCTTAATAGGGCAAAAATAAAATTAGTTAATAGATAGGTAGGTAGATGAAGGCCCGGTTTATAATATACTGAAATAGGTCTGCTTTACACTGGATCCAACTAGCTAGAGGAAGGCCCCAGTTTACACCAGAATCAAAAAGGTAGATGAAGGTCCGGTTTATATTATACTGAAATTGCTGCCTAAATATACACAATATGTATATATATATATATGTATATATATATTGGACTCGACGTATGAGAGTCCAGCAGTTCAGTTCATAGTGACTAAGAGTCATAATAACGT
Organism: Acanthosepion pharaonis; assembly: GCA_903632075.3. Lineage (NCBI taxonomy): Eukaryota > Metazoa > Mollusca > Cephalopoda > Sepiida > Sepiidae > Acanthosepion > Acanthosepion pharaonis. Next base: position 298,298 of record CAHIKZ030001028.1, read on the forward strand.
CACAGAGGATTTGATTATAATGGTGAAGGCTTGTGCAAAACCGACTGCACTTTTAGGAAGGTCCGATTAAAAATACAAACACACACACACATCATACCGCAAAATTGTTCAAATCGTGTAACTGCATAATTACCCATCACACAAAATGTTTAAAACCTCAAAAAACCACTAAACTAATTGAGTTTCTTTTATTTCCAAGTTTTCAGATAAGTCGTTTAGACATCTTAACATCAATTTGTCGTAAGAATCACTGAAAACCCCTTTGAGCCACTCAGCTAGAAAGAGAACAGTTTAAAATCGGTTTGTGCCAGCCCTATTGTCTTCCCAAATGAGCAATGGTGAGAGAAAGAAGATCATTGAAGCCTTCAGTAATGGTAGCAACATTCATATTCTGGCTTCCATCTTCAAAGCCCATACAAGCGCTATGAACAGAAAGGTGAATAAGCTTAAAAAAGATGAAACAGTAGAGAGAAAAACTGGATTAGGAGGTCACAACAGCAAGAGGGATCATCATTTTAACTTATAATTAGAAAAGATCCAACTCAATCCATAAGACTTTTGGCAATGTGAGAGAGAGGAGTTTCAGCTACGACAGTCCAAAGAGCAGCTAAAAAAAACTTGAAAATGAAATCGTATGTGAAACCTCTGAGGCACCTTGTTACTCCAGGACAGAAGGTTAGATGGCGGACATCATCTTGAATAAGTTTGAAATGATTCTAGAATAATATATATATATATATATATATTTGAATTTTATTTGAAATGTATTGCAGTCTTTCATGAGCTTCTGATACCTAGCTGTGATTAATTAATGATGAATATGTCATTTTTGTTTATAATCGATTTCATCACGATCCTTCTATTAAGCTTGGAGAGTAATTATGCATTCGTATTCCTCAAAGTAGAGTTCAATAGTGTTATAAAAACCTTGGAGAATTCCAGTAAGATATCTTTAATCATTTCTAAGATATAACAGTTCAGAGCTTAATCTAACATTTGGACAATTTTGCTCTTACACGATTTGGACAGTTTTGCTGTTACACCGGTATATATATATATATATATATATATATATATATATATATATATATATATATATATATATATATATATAATAATTTTTCAAACGAAGCACATCGTTTCTATGCAGCAAGTTTGCAATGTTAACGATTTGGCATTATTTTTTCAGTTGTTATAATGATGTACTTATTGAGTGAAACGTTGACAACAGAATAAAAAGGTTGACACACAGTTTGTACCCGCAATAAGATGTCAGGAGGTTTCAGCAACTGACTACGAATTTTCTCATATTCGTTATCATTATATGCTAATTTATAAATTAATATTAAAATAAAATATATATTAAAATATAGTTATATTCATTAAAATGATACAAGCTATCAACAATAAGTGAGAAAATTAAGCAATAAATAAAAGAATTAAATAAACCAAAAAACATAGTGAATCCTAAATGAAAGAATCAGCACAAAACACGCACATTTGCACGCTACAAAGGACGTCACTTATTCTGATCACACTGGGGGAGGGGGGTCCTTTTCATAATGGTAACCCGCAGATAATATATATATATAGATATATATATATATATATATATATATATATATATATATATATATATATAGTTAAACCTAGAGAGCCAGACAAACCTACGAAGGTTTGACCTAAGCGGATCGTCAGGGAAGGCAGGATCCGTTTAGGTGAAACCTTGGTAGGTTTGTCTGGCTCTCTAGGTTTAACTAGGTCTGCTCTACTTACTGTATTGAGCACTTTATTTAGTTATTTTGCCTACTCGTATGGTGTTTTTATCTTTGAACTTTGCACTTGCATGCTAGACGATTATTTTCGGTTAACGTACATGTTCTTGGTTCTTTCTTTTTTATATACCTTTTTTCCCTTTGGTAATGGTTTGATTATTTGCAAATCAAGACACCGACGGTTTTCCGAACGAGTATAGTTTCTTATACTTATAAGATTATTACCACTACCATTAATATATATATATATATATATATATATATATATATAGTACAGATAATCGATCCGTTGGTATATAATCCGGGTAGATCCTAGTAATATTAATTATTAAAACAAATTCACACAGAGCTCAATGTTTTATTTTAACAGAGCATATGTATTTTTTACAGCAAAAAACAAAAATTACCTCAACATAGAGATAGTCTATATATATGCACACACACACATATATATATATATATAGTCATCCATAGACAGACTGTTTCGCTCTGTCACACAGCTCCTCAGTGTGGTTAGACGTCTGATTGCTTCAAGCCGGGATCTAATATATATATATATATATATATATATATATATATAAAAGAGAAAGAACAGTAAAATATATAATCCGGTGTTCTTATTAATATTTTTATTTTTTACAAAACAGTGCTCAATGCAAATCTACAGAACATAAATATAAATTTACTTATTTAAAAATATGGTTCCATCGCTACACAGGAATTACTATGTTTCAAAAAAAAGAAGATAAAAACTTCAAATTCAATTATAGAATTAAAGTCCCTAGTTCTGTTTCATTATCAAGCGAATTTTTGAAATTTACCGAGTTTCATAAGGACATACATTCATAATATTAGTTTCTAAGGATACGGGGAAATCCAGTCATTTTAACAAGGGGCGGTAGGGTATTCTTTTTCACTGACAACTATTGTATCAAAATATTAGTTACTTTCAAAAAGAGGTTAAGTTAAGGTAGGGTAGGGGTGCCTTTTCAAACGAATGATGACATCCGTTCAACGCATGTCGTCTGGTCTTTTTCAACGGTATAAAGTTTTTCGACACTTTTGTTTCGTCGTTAAATTTGTACTTCTATACATAAAGATTTTTTTCTAAAAGGGTTGTTCGTATATGAATATGTCGTATTGAACTACAATCTTAAAATATTATTCTTAATTTTAATTATTAATAGACTATATATCTTTTAAAACAAATAAACGTATTAGAATTACTTAAATTATTTAAAAATTATTATTAAATATCAAATATAAATATGTATATTTCATTTATCAGTTTTATATATATACGTTATAAGACATTTTTATGTGTATACGTTCTTTTTATAGATACAAATATTTAAGTAAATGCTCTGTATTAAATATTTGTATCTATAAAAAGAACGTATACATATAGAAAATGTCTTAAAATAATTGTCGGACTTTGTCCATTTCATAATATATATATAAAAGAATCCAATAAAACACCTACAGTAAAATGGAAATTAATAAGAAAAGCTAGAATATGTAGGTCATTAAATGACCCATGTCCTTGGTGTATACATGAGAAACTATATATTACTAACTTTATAAAAAATAAAAATTTACTGAATCAGAGAAATGAAATAGCTATTTTTTGCCGTCATTGTCAAAAATTTTCCTTAAATAATATTTAAAAATAAAATTAAAAAATGAGAGCTGGTAATAGACATACTTATATTTGATATGAAAAAAGAATTTTAAATAATTTAAGTAATTCTATTACATTTACTTGATTTAAGAAAATGTCTATTAGTAATTAAGAGTAAATATATTTTAAAATTGTAGTTAAATATAACGTATTCTAACCCAAACACATCTTTTAGAAAGAATCTTTAAGTATACAAGTACGAAAAAATGCCGAAAAACTTTCTGTCGTTAAGAGAAAAAAAAAACAAAAACAGACGACACGCATTTAACGGATGTCAGAATTCGTTGAAAAAATACACCCCTACCCTCCTTAAACTTAACCTCTTTTTCGAACGTAACTCATAATTGATACAACAATAGTTAATAAAAATGAACACGCTACCGTGCCTGTCTAAATGGTTGGATTTCTCTATATCCTTGGAAACAAGAAATTATGAATTATATGTGCATTTAAAACTCAGTAAATTTTAAAATAAGTTATTCCAATATTCGCTTGAAGATGAAACAGAACTAATGCTTTTGATTTAATTATATAATTAAATTTGATGTTTTTAGCATCAGTTTTTGAAACATGGTTATTACTGTGTAGCGAAAAAAACATATTTTCAAGCAGTTAATTTATAATATTTATGCTATCTAAATTTACATGGAGCACTGTTTTGTAATAATAAAAATAAGAAATACCAATAAGAAAACCGGATTATATATCTTACTGTTCTTTATATATATATATATATATATATATATATATATATATATATCGGTACTAATATTAATATAATAGTATTATTACTGATAGCAAGAAAACTTTCTATCATGTAGCGTTAGTTAAAAAAACAACAGAGTGTCAAGGGCAGAGCGAATGGACTACGAATGGAGAAAGCCGAAAAAATGGAGAAAGCCGAAAAAAATGGAGAAAAGAAAAAAAATGAGAAAGCCCCCAAAAAAATGGAGAAAGCCCCCCAAAAAAAAAAATGGAAAAAGCCGAAAAAATGGAGAAACCGAAAAAAAAAATCACAGAAAGTCAGGAAAAGACAGGAAGATATTTTAGTTTTTTTTTTTCTTTTTAAAATCTCAGTTTTACAGCTATTAAATTTCCCGAATCCCATACCCTAAGATTTAGAGATCTTCAAGGTGATATATTCAAGGTGGAAAATAGCCTCACCTGTGTTACCGGATACCCCATCATAATTTCTGCGTAGATGTACCTTCTTCGCTTATCGTATCTCCCAATTACAACAGATCCTCCGATTAACCTCAACAAAATGATCTGCCCATATCGGATAATTTTCTTCAATAATTTCGTCGCAAGGAACTAAATCTCGAATGCTCCTAAGACAACATACAATTCAGGAGCGGTGTTTGGCTACGGCTCAGTGGAAAAAACCCTTAGGTCATCGCATATCGCCACTTAAATGCCCCAGGGTATATCGAGTAATCTTAACGGAGGAGAGGAGAGACACGTGGCTTTCTGGAAGGAGGCGAATTGACATTGGATGTCAAATCAAGTGCTTAGCCTCTTCTCCCTTATGCCGTCGAGAATTGAGCTGATTCAACCCTGGTTGAAACCTCTCTTTAACCCAGCCGCTACTACCACCAATCGATCGATCATCTGAGCATTCCGCAGATCCATCGCTTGTATCGGAAAGAGCGTTGCCTGGGTGAGAGCCAAGAGGTTGTACGCTGGAGTCAGGATGCTGGTCTCTGGCTTGCCGTGAATACGGCGCTTACTTGAAGACCAATCTCCGCCAACAATCATTTGGGAGTTTTCTTCAGGGAGAGAAAAAGGACAATTGTTTGGCAGGATCCGACCGTCAATGGAGATTTGCCTCCAAGTGTTGACACCAAGTCCGAAGCTCGTTGGTCCAATGCTAGAAAACGTCGTGCAGAAAAATATAAAACATTCTTACACACACACACACACACACACACACACACACACACACACACACACACACAATAATGTTAAACGGATTAATGGATTCTTTGATCCAATAATATTTCTTATGACTAAAAAATGTAATTTTTTAGTTTGGTTTGTTTTGTCTTACGGCTTATCAACCTCAATGGTTTTTTTAATGCCGACAAGATTTTTATTGCTGGTAATATTTTTTTATCTATCTATCTATCTATCTATCTATCTATCTATCTATCTATCTATCTATTGGTTTGGTTTGGTGTATTTTACGGCATATTAACCTCAATGGGTTTTTTTAATGCCGACAAGATTTTTATTGCTGGTAATACTTTTCTTTTCAAATAGATAGATATATAGAGAGATAGATAGAGAGAGAGAGAGAGATTGATTTGGTTTATTTTATTGTATATCAACCTCAATGGGTTATTTAATGCCGACAAGATTTTTATTTCTGGTAATACTTTTTTACAAAAATGTATTGCTGCTAAAATTTTACCCCCAAAAGTATTAAAACCTATTTTTATACTTTCATAGTGTTTTGACCTCCTTTTTTTTGGGGGGGGGTAACTATTTGCCAATAGATAGGATCCTAACAGGTGCTACTACCCCGGGTCAGGGTGGACCTGGGAACACCAGCAATTAAGAGGTGGTTCCACACTCCTCAAAACCTCCTGATCAGAGGCCTTGCTGTTGGACGTAGTTTATCGTTTTACCCAGGACACGGGTGTAGTTATATCGTTATACCCAGAATGAGATAACCCCAGGTCGCGTACATCAAGAATAACACAGGGAAATATTTTGTAACTTGGCTAGTCTGTTCAACCCGACCCGACATATTCACCCAACCAACTGATTATTACCGTTTTCGGTCGCCGCAAAAAAAAAACAAAAAAAAAACATGATTTGATGGTGGTGGGGGGGAAACTTTCTCTCCTGAAAATTAGATTCAAGAATTCGTCAAAAACTTTTTCACATCAAAGCCTATGGAATTTTACTCAAAATGTTATGATGCAAGCTAATATATGTAACACTTATATAAACTTAATACTGCCGGTCAAAAGTGTAAATTACCCAGGTTGGTTATTTTTTAGACATTTTTTTAGGCATCTGTTAATTTCACTTTTCGCCATAAAAAAGATGTTAATTTAAACGTATATATATATATATATATATATATATATATATATATATATATATATATATATATATATATGATAAATTATACATACATATGCAAAATATATAAATATAAATACCCATATGTGTATATTTTTAGAAAAAAAATTCCAAGAGGAAGAATCCAGGTAGAACTCAATGTCTAGGACAGAGTAAGGACCATGGAATATTAGTGTTTAGACTTTTTATTTTATATATATATATATATATATATATATATATATATATATATATATATATATATATATTCGTTTGCTTGATTTTACCATTTCCAATTTGTAGTTCGCATCTTGAAATGTCTCTTTTGCTGACAACCTTGCATTCTGTCTTCTTAAAACCGATGGTTAGTCCTTTCTTCTCTCTTTCCTTTACTACCTTGTGTAGGAATTTATGTAGTTTTCTTTATGTGTCTGTTATCAACACTGTATCATCTGCATATCTGTTGAGTCAATATTGAATCCTGGTAAGACTTTAACTCACAATCGCCTCACTGTAAACGTTGAATAAGTCCGGTGAGAAGACACATCCTTGTCTTAAACCCCTTCATAAAAACTGTATATCCAGGGTGTAAAATTGTCCACATCCTGTAATTGAAAAGTGCTCAATATCAGTGATAGAGCTAACATACTTAGTTGTATTGATGTGAATTTCTGACCCTGGGTAACAAACTCATATTAATACAACTAAGTATATATATATATATATATATATATATATATATATAGGTAAAATATCCTTCGTGGGTAAATGATCCAAGTAGATCATATTAATATAAAATATTAAAACTGATCCACAAAAGAGAGATCAATATAATTTTTATTATAGACCATATAAGTTAATTACAATTAATGTCATCGAAACATTTGATAAATGTATTTGCATTGATAAATCCAGGGAAAAACCTTCTTTTCCATGGCCGAAATGGTCATCTGCATGAGGTAAATTGTTTGGATGTCATTAATTGTAATTTACACACACACACACACGCGCGCTTAACCCCTCTCTCTCTCCATATATATATATATATATATATATATAATTATTATTAATAAAAAAAAATATAACATAAGTATGCTATAAAATCACTACAAAAATACCCATTTTGTTTCAACACCCTCGGTGTCTTATCAAGTGATGATGGTGAAGATAAAATAAGTGGTTTTAAAAGTTTCAAATTAATTAACGATCCTTCACTAGGGGGAAACATTGTTACAAAAGCTAGAATAACCAATCAAAAACCAAGTATAGAAAGATTCAAAAGCTTGACAACGAAATCATGTTATAATAACTATTCAGATCTTTAAAATACGGTTTATATTAAAAATAATTTATACTAACCAATAATTATAAAATTATATGGTAAATTTTAATATTAAAATTAAAAACTGGCAATTTTAAAATCCAAATTTAATCACTATAAGTTTAAAAACTACAAAATTATTGAGAAAGGAAAAAATACATATGTTATTCAATTTATTTCTTCGTTGAAATTACGTTCGACAAGACGCTACAATATATCTGGTCATTTGACAATACATGTATATATATTTTTTATTCTAAAGTGTGTGAATGTAGTCTTAAACTCACGCGCAAAACAACAAAAACACAATCAGATTATAATACATAAGCACCCAGACATATTTAGATATATATATATATATACACACACACACACACACACAAAAGGGCGTCGAGACAGGAACATCTCTACAGCCCATTATGAAAAAAGGAAACATACACATAGACACCGATAAATACACGTACACACATCCACAGACAATGACCTAGACAATCAGATACCACAACCAATAAATATTTAAGACTTAAAGTATCATTAAATAAATGCTAACCACTTATTAAATTATAACTTAAGGGAGCAAATATACAAAGATAAAAATAAAAATATTATTTAATATATTAAAACGAAAATTCCAAAACCACAAATATCATTAAAAATATATTTTAATCATATAAGTTGATAATAGTTTCATTATATATTAGGCGAAGAAAAACAGGATAAAGAAACCCACATAAATAAGTGTACAGTCATACGCATATACATATATACACACGCGACAGCAAACACAAATTAACACACATATACATACACACATAAATACATATACATACAGAAATACATACATATAAATATATAAACATAAACATATACGCACATATACATATCTATGATAACAAGTACCCATACACACACATATACATATAAACATATATCTGTGTATATATATATATATATATATATATATATATATATATATATAAATCGACACTAAACCGTTTATGCAATTTAGCCTGACGATTGCGTTTAGCATGAAACAGACTGTCGCCTCTGGATGTTGACTTTAATCAATGTCCACTTTTATATTTATATACGCTCTATTCCTGATATTGGGCACTTTAACCCAGAAATATAGCATACCATAAAACTATATTTTATTATATATCTATATCTATATCTATCTATCTATCTATCTATCTATCTATCTATCTATATATATATATATATATATATATATATATATATATCTAGTGAATGATATATATATACATATACATGTATATAATGATAATTATATGATATATATATATATATGTATATATACAGAGAGACAGTGAGAGAGAGAGAGGGAGAGGGAGAGAGGTAGAGTGTGTGTGTGTGTGAGAGACAGAGAAAGAGATGGAAAAAGAGATTACTCAAAGGCTCGAAATTAAGTTCTGGGGGTGCTAAATGTCCCTCAAGACAGTTAAACAAATTCCTCGAGCACCACACACACACATATATATTGGGTTGGTGCATAATTATCAGGCGTTTTTTTAGGCGAGTTGTTTGTTAGTAAAAATTGCTGTTTTATTTTCAGGTTATAAAAATGCTTGTCGATAATCATACGCTCTGGAATAATCATTTAAAATGTTATTGTTAAATTATGTTTCTTTTTTCATAATAAATATTGTTTAAAAAACGCCTGATAATTATGCACCAACCCAATATAATATATATATATATATATATATATATATATATATATATATCTTACTTATTATAAAACGCAGGTTTGTGTGTGTGTGTGTGTGTGTGTGTGGAACGTTTATATGTTGGATCGAATTTCCTACATTTTTTTAGCCGATTTCAACAAAACTTCACAGGACTACATAAAATTACCTTGTGGTGGTTCTAACGGGACCGAAAATGGGAAAAATACAGTTGTTTTTTAATAAAATCAATTTGAAAACACGATTAAGACACATCGTGAGAATGAAAGGGGAGAACTCACCCACGAAAATGTAAACAAAAAGAGCAAAGCACGATGAAAAAAGACGCCGAACTTGACGAAAACCAAATTTTATCGTCTAATGTTCATATTATTATTAAGAGGAAAGATCAAAAGTATTTGGGGGTATTTTTTACATTTTTTTAATCGTTCCTAGCACGTCTGAAATTTTCGTTAAAATATTATTTTTTTTGGTAAAAAAAAAAATGGAGATAATCATTTTCAATCATTTTTTCGATTTGATAAAAAGATTAAAATCTTACTTTGATATTCTTTTTAAAAGTCAATTATCATTTTTTTTTTCAAACTGATTTTAATAAAAACAGATATTATACTGTTTATTTAAAATATTTTGAACCAAGCTTAACTTAGCTTCTGCGCTGAAAAAATGTAATTTGAAAATAAAACAAAGCAGGTCATAACCTTTCGCGTCGCTTGACGATTGACGAAAGGCACATTCATGACGTTTAGATAACTTACGGGAGGAGAATTCTTTCTACGGATGGAAGGAAGTGAAATTATTTAAGTGAACAAATTATTTACCTTGTTACTTTTAAGGAAAACTTTCAGCGCTCTAATTTTTAATTTTTTTTTTTTTGTACTTGGCTTTCATTTTTACGTTTACGATGCTTTATGGAAAATATAAAGAAATTAAAAAATAAGACTGTTAATAGTGAGATTAAATTTCATAAGAAAAAGGTATCTAATTAATTTAGGTACCTTTCTTATGAAATTTTATCAAAATGTACATAAAATACTATAATTTTATGTACATTTATTACATTTTACTGTGTTATTTGTATTTCCATTCATTTTATTATTAATTTTGATATTTCATTTATGGAAAAATGTCATAACTGAGATTAATATAAAAATAAGATCATATAAATTAAAGTTTAGCAGTAGTTAAATTTCATAAGATGATACTGTTACTTGTAGGTACCCTTCTCAGTTGAAATTGAAAAACTCAAATTAACTTCTCCATACGTGTTTCGCAAAAGTAAAGGGCTTAACAGCGGAGAACAATGCTGAACTCAAATAATGCAACTAAATTGTATTCTGGTTGGTCTTCCGTACTTGATAATTACTGTCCGACTATAAACACAAAAATTACATTTCTTAATTACCATGGCTAATCTGATTGGTCCAAATTATACAATTTTCAAAGCGCTAGACAATGACAATCTCACACGGACATTTTGAAAGGTTGATGTTGCTTTTAACTAATGTTAAAATATTTTTTAAAATTCAATTTAAACATTTTTAAAAAATCTTTTTAAAATTAAAGAAATAAGAAATAATTGTATTAAAAATTCAATTTTCATTGAAAAATTTTTTGCTTTCAGAAAATATTGTCCATATTCATAAAAACAAATTAAAACAAATAAAAGCATTTGAAACTAAATAATATATTTGTTTTATTGAGTTTTGTATGTTACAATTCACAGCTGATTTTCAGGTACGTTGGCCAAAAAACAAAAAAAAAAAAACATGATTTGCATTCTTCAAAGCCTTGTGCTTTTAACTATTGTAATCACTAAAACCGATGGTCTCGAATTTCTAGAGTTTTTCATAAAATTAGTTATGGGGGTGTTAATAAACATAAAACAAAATATTTCTGCCATGACTTTAATAAAAAAAAATATTTATAATAATTTCGATCATCTGTGAATAGTTTCTGAAAGTTTCATTAACATCTGACAATTATTTTTATTTTTGCAAGATTTTCCAAATTAATGTGTAAATAAAAAAAAAAATGCGCTAAAAATTATCTATGTTATTTACTACCCTTTGTTGCGACAAAAGAAAACAAGGTTTTTTAAATCAAAATTTAGAATATTCTAAAAAGATGGAAAAATTTTTTAAAAATAATTAAAAAAAAATTTAGTCTATCCTCTTCATAAAAAAATAAGCATTTTGACGATAAAATTTTGTTTTCATAAACTTTGGCGTCTTTTTCATCAGACTATGCTCTATGTTTTAGCGATTCCGTGGAGTGACTTAGGTTAAAAGACCCAGGTTGTTTATGTATGTGTGTGTGTGTGTGTGTGTGTGTGTGTGTGTGTGTGTGTGTGTGTGTGTGTGTGTGTGTGTGTGTGTGTTTTTATATATGGGATCGGATTTCTTACATTTTTCAGCCGATAAAACAAACATCCTTTTTTTTTTGGCAGGTAGTATTTCTTATTGTCTTGCACATTTTTTTTCTTTATTTACATTCAGAATGCTTTAAAAATTCCATTTACAAAGACAATTGTTTATAATAAAATTCTATTCACCAATCGATAGACTCATAACGATTGTAAACAATGTTTTTGTTTGAATTTGGGTTTGACCAATTCGTAAAAAAAAAAACTAATTAAGACATGCATGTCCGTCAACCTTAAACAATAATCATTGTCAATTTAATTTTTCAGTCTTTATGATTGTCGATACTTGATCTATCTCTTACTGTTACATCCCCGGGCAACGCCGGGCTCTACTGGTAGCATATATATATATATATATATATATATATATATATATATATATATATATATAATTATTTATTTAAAATATGATTCCAACGCTACCTAAAGTTCTCATGTTTCAAAACAAGAGCCGAAAACTTCAATATATTTATTTGAATTAAATTGACTTAAAGTAGTAAGCTCTGAATTTTTTTTTCGCTTGAAGATGGAACAGAGCTTGGTATTTTAATTCAATTTAATTCAAATAATTATATTGAAGTTTTCGGCTCTTGTTTTGAAACATGAGAACGCTTATGCAGCGTGTTGGAATCATATTTTTAAATAAATAATTATATTTATGCACTACTTTTGTATCGAGCACTATTATTTACAAATAATAACAAAAATACTAAAGAACTTTGGATTAGTTCTTTCCTATTTTCTATATATTTTACACACACACACACACACACACACACACACACACACACACACACACACATATATATATATATATAGGTCTAAATAAACCTACCCATGCTTGTTAATCCCTACATTTTTTCATTCACTCATATTAACGTTGGCAAAACCTCATAGAGTATTTTCAAATTTTTGAAGGTATTTAACTTGATGGCCATTTATTTTTGTTTATTTTACCCCCCCAGCACGTTTATAGAAATCCACCTCGTTTATTGCATTTTCTGAAGTTTGCCCCGTCACAATTTATTATGACCCCCTCCTCTTTTATTTGGTGCACGACACTAAATATAACAACAATTGTGCACCTCTGCATTCATATGGAAATGTATAACGAAATCATACCTTAACCTTTCGACGTCTGGAATGTTCTGATCACTTCATCACCCCACTCCTCCTCAAACCTTAGGACCAGATTTAAACAGGCTAATGCGTAGCCCCAGAGGTCATCAAAATATTCAGAAATCCAACGCATCACGTCACACTCTTAATTTGATTTAACCAAGACTGTCATTTGAACCCCGATGACCGGAACATCGTACCATCGCCCAGCGATATCTGCTGTTGAATGACTTCGTAACCTTTTGACTTGTCGAGGTCCAGATTCCTCACCTTCAAGATTTGCTTCACACACACACACACACACACACACACACACACACACACACACACACACACACACACACACACACAAGGCGTAACAGCAAAATTGTCCAATTGTTAGATTAAGCTCTGAACCGTTGTATCTTAGAAATGATTAAAGATATCTTACTGCAATTCTCTGAGGTCTTTCATAACACTATTGGAATTTACTTTGAACAATAAGAATATATTTAGCTCTACGTTTAAATGATGATCCCTATTCCTGTTGTGACCTCCTGATCCAGTTTTCATCTCTATTGCTCCCCCTTTTTTTTAACTTATTCACCATTCCCTTGATGGTTTTTGAATGAATTTTGAAGATGGAACCCAGTCTATGAATGTTGGTACCATTACTGAAGGCATTAATGATCTTTTTCCTCTCACCATTGCTCACTTGGAAAGACATAGTGTTGCTGACACAGTTAATTTTAACCTTTTCTCTTTCTAGCTGAATAACTCAAAGAGTTTTCAGTGGATCTTACAACAAATGGTGTCAATATAGCTAAACGTCTTATCTGAAAACCCGGAAAAGGGAAAATCATTTTTAGATATTAAACATTTTGTGGGATGGACAATTTTGCTGTTACACCCGCTATAGAGTGTGTATATTTTATTAGAGTTCACTTTTGAACTAAATATTAATTTTTGAAAAATTCTCGATATACTTCTTCCCTCATGATTGCATTGTGACTGCAATGTTACCAAGTGTAACAGCCAAATTGTCCAAATCGTGTAACAGCAAAACTGTCCAATTCTTAGATTAAGCTTTGAACCGTTGTATCTTAGAAATGATTAAAGATA
>CAHIKZ030001028.1:315000-430000 GCA_903632075.3 Acanthosepion pharaonis
TCTATCTATCTATCTATCTCAGTCTTGTCATTATCTATCTATCTATCTATCTATCTATCTATCTATCTATCACAGTCTCACATCTATCTATTTATCTAGCTATCTAGCTATCTATTAGCTCTTTACATATCTATCTATCTATCTAGCTATCTATCTATCTATCTCAGTCTGTGTATTTCTATCTATCTATCTATCTCGGTCCCTTCTATCTATCTATCTATCTATCTATCTATCTATCTATCTATCTCTATCAGTTTATTTCTATCTATCTATCTATCTATCTATCTATCTATCTATCTATCTATCTATCTATCTATCTCAGTCTTGTCATTATCTATCTATCTATCTATCTATCTATCTATTATCACAGTCTCACATCTATCTATTTATCTAGCTATCTAGTTATCTATTAGCTCTTTCTATCTATCTATCTATCTATCTATCTATCTATCTATCTATCTATCTATCTCAGTCTGTGTATTTCTATCTATCTATCTATCTCGGTCCCTTCTATCTATCTATCTATCTATCTATCTATCTATCTATCTATCTATCTATCTATCTCTGGGCAGCAAACTTTCTTTTAAACATCTTTTGTTGAAGATGGCAGACAAGGAAAATTAATTCACTTTTCATTTAGTTTTTCAGCATTCTGACCTTTCTCCGTTCGGCGGGAGTAAGGAATTAACAACATTTTGAAAACAACTCCCCCGCCTTGAAAAATGATTAAAGAAATGCTAGATAGCGCTTGGGATACTGAACAATGTTTGCAATCCCTTGCTCCCACTAAGAGACAAGTAAGAAGTTGACTACTGATCACGTGTTGTAGAAGACAATACAACAATATGTCGCCGCTGATATGATATTTAAGTCGCTTGGATGAACCAGAATTTGTTGAGACTTGGATCCGATGTTTTGCAGCCTAGGCTAGGGTTAAAAAATTAAAGACAAGACAAGAAAGGGAGGAAATGAAATAACTGATCTCTTTCTAGCTTCGGCAGGTTGGGAAGCTATAATGAAAATTTCTGTTATGGCATACCCCAAACAAGTGGAGAATTTGAAACTTCAGTAATTATAAAAAGAATTTTACGAGCTGAAAAGAAATTTGTCATAGCGAAAAGAACCAAATTTCTGTCCATTAAACAGAAACAAGATGAATGAATCATGCAATATCGTCAAAGATTAAGAGAAACTAGCAGATTCTGCGAATTTGAGAAACTGGGAACTCAAGATTTGACGATAGAGGATGAATTGATTCAATAACATTTGATTCAAGGTATGGCTGATATCTCTCTTAAATATAAGATATTGGAACAATTGCACTTGAATAATTGACTCTAACTGTATGTGTGGAAGGTATACAACATTGAAACGTATAATTCTACTGAAGACAATGTTGGCACCTACAGTACAGAAAAGGAATGAAAGAAATGCAAATAGTGTAAGTATGAGCATGAAATTCACAGAAAAAAAAGGTGCCCCGCTTTTGGTAAAAAATTCCATAATTGCCAAAGAAAAATTATTTTCAGTTTGAAAAAAAAATGTAAAGTTAATTAAGAAAATTTCAGAGTTATCCATACCTACTAATAAAAAAGAATTAGAATCCTTTTTAGGATTGGTTAATTTTTATAATAGATAGCTACCAAAATACAGCGACTTAAAAGAACCATTTGCTGAAAAAGAATAGTGAATTCCAATGGGCTCAAAGACAAAGCTTAGCGTTGAAGGATTTAAAAGAGATACTCGCAGAAAAACCCACTGTAAAAAAATGTTTGATCCCAGAAAGAAGGTTAGGTTAATTACAGATACGAGTGAGCAAGCTGTGTCAGCAATTTTATTGCAAGAAGGCCATCCAATAGAGTACCTTTCAAGAAGATTGACGGCAACGCAAATAAATTCTTCAAATACTGAAAAGGAGGCATTGATAATTGTCTGGATCACAGACAGAGTTCGACAATTCTTATTAGAAAATAAGTTCCTATTAAAGTCAAACCACAAACCTCTAGTGCAGGGCTTCTTAACCGGGGGTATCCATACTCCTTGGGGGTATGGGAACCAAATGCTGGGGGTTTCGAAAAGGATGGATGTCAAGTAATTTTACCGTGAACAAATCTCTGCTTACCGAAGTTTGGCAATTAGGGCAATGCATGTTTTGGTTTTCTTCACAACTACGTATCTCTATGAAACAGGATTCCCTGCATTATTAAATCTGAAATCAAAATGGAGAAATCAACTTAATGTGTCAGATGACATGCAAGTACCTTTGTTAGTAACTGTACCACGATTCCATGCTTTGATTGCCCAAAAACAACAGCAAATATCTCACTAGATTAGTAAAAGTCTGTTTTATTGTATTCGAGATACTAAAAAAACTTGCACATTTATGTTATCCTCCTTTTTATGGTGTAATAAAACTGAATTATAACTTTATTTTGCTTTCAGTAAAAAAAATATAATAAAGTTATCAATGCTTATGGTTTTTTTTTCATGTTCTATTCTTAGCAATCCATATCTAAAATGGAGTAAAATCAAGCGATTGAAATATTTGGAAGACATTCTGGCAAATAATAGGATTGGTGATAATTATTTCGACAGTCAAGTGAAGTGGGTAGGGGACCATATTGGGGGGGTCTGGAATCATGAAAAGGTTAAAAAAAAACCTGCTCTAGAGTTTATTTTTAACCCTACAAAAGTTACTCCTTCCAGGATTCTCAGAAGAGCCATAAAATTATGATACTGACATTGAGAACATAAAAGGAAATACAATACCGCATATCGAAGCGCTGTCAAGGTTACAATTTGATT
Organism: Acanthosepion pharaonis; assembly: GCA_903632075.3. Lineage (NCBI taxonomy): Eukaryota > Metazoa > Mollusca > Cephalopoda > Sepiida > Sepiidae > Acanthosepion > Acanthosepion pharaonis. Next base: position 317,806 of record CAHIKZ030001028.1, read on the forward strand.
ACAATTTATTATCTCTACAAAATTGGTATTGAAAACTCTACTTAATTAAGAAAGTTTCAAAGTTATCTATACCTACTAACAAAAAAGAATTAGAATCCTTTTTAGGATTGGTTAATTTTTATAATAAATAGCTACCAAAATACAGCGACTTAAAAGAACCATTTGCTGAAAAAGAATAGTGAATTCCAATGGGCTCAAAGACAAAGCTTAGCGTTCAAGGATTTAAAAGAGATACTCGCAGAAAAACCCACTGTAAAAAAAATGTTTGATCCCAGAAAGAAGGTTAGGTTAATTACGGATACGAGTGAGCAAGCTGTGTCAGCAATTTTATTGCAAGCAGGCCATCCAATAGAGTACCTTTCAAGAAGATTGACGGCAGCAGAAATAAATTATTCAAATATTGAAAAGGAGTCACTAGCCATTGTCCAAAGCACAGAGTTCAACAATTCTTATTAGGTAAGAAGTTTCTATTAAAGTCGGACAATAAACTAGAGGTTTATGGTCCGATTCTCAGATGAGCCATAAAATTATGATTTTGACATTGAGAACGTAAAAGGAAATACAATACCACACATCGAAGCGCTGTCAAGGTTACAATTTGATAAGGATGAAAAAAAAAATCGAAATTCAGGATGAAGAAATATTACATTGCGTTGAAACTGATTTATTATCTCTACAAAAATTGGTATTGGAAACTCTACAGGATGCAATATTAAGCAAGATTTCTAAAAGAATACGAAGAAACAGGTGGAATAATTGTTCCAAATCTGAAAGATCTTATAAAGAACTATGACATAAATGAACAATGGGGAACTGTGTTATATGTAATAGATATGTGATTGTACCACTAGAAACAGTAATAGAGATGTTTTTAAAAAGTGTACATGACGATGTGCATTGTGGAATAATGGCTACACAGAGAAGATTAAAATTGGAGGCATAGTGGCCAGCGTCATATCACGATATAGAAAGATATGTACGCAAATTACCAAAATGTGCAGGATTAAAGAATTTTCGACAAAGGAGACTGCACTCATTGCCTAAAGAAACGGAAACATGGTCACGCGTTCATGTTGCTATGTTCATATTAATGGCATGAGACGATTTCTAATTTTAGTCGACTCATTTTCAGGGTGACCTGAAGTCGTTAAAGATAAAAAAAAACGACTACAATAAAACATATACTAAGAATGGTATTTTCTAGAAATGGGGTTCCAAAAACATTGGTATCAGATAACGCAGCAGAATTTTGCGAGGATTTATGTAACTGGTTGAGGCGTTTTGGTTGCTTCCCTTGCAAAACAGCACCGTATCACCCACAACCTAATGAGATTGCGAAAAGAATGGTGCAGACGGTGAAAATGGGATTAAGTTACTTATCAAGGTTACTGCTTAGTTATAGGACGATTCCACATGCAGACAGATTGCAAAGCCCCTCTGCGTTTATGAGAAGACTAATAAGATCTCCATCAACAATGTCATACTCGACAAATAAAAATATGCGGTATAAGAAAGACAAAGAAGAAAGTCCTGAAAAATCTACCTTCATCATGCAAAGGGGGGACATAACATGGGCATTATACCAAAGAAAAGAAAAAGTCTAATGGCCCATTCTGACCAATTATGACACAGAATTGAAGAGGTAGATGTTGTGATGGAAGAAGACTTTGACAGAGAAGAAAGGATGAGCTCTTCATATCAGGATAATGGCAATAGAAGACGAGCCTATGGATGATAGTGGGAGTGACTCACACATTGGAGAATATCGAATGAGACCTAGGTCTTCATTAAAAAGAACAGGACATAAACCTTAAGGGGGAGAAGAGGAAAGAGATTGTAAAAGAAGTTCGAGAACAACTAAGGAGACCAAGTAAAAAGTTGACTAATGATCACGTGACGTACAACAACACAACACAAAACAATACATCACTTAATATTTGTTTTGGTATCCTTTCTGGCAAAGCGCAATCACTTCCCGAAATTAAAACATCTTATTTATTCATTTACAATATGATATCGTGCAGGATAATGCTGAATAATTTTCAACTACCCCAAATATATTATTTTAGATTCCTTTCTTGGTTGGTCTGAGAAATTTTCAGCACCCCCTCGGTTAATGTTACCTTTAGTTTCCATATGTAAAATTTTTTCAAATTTTTTTTGGGCATGATACTGTTACCCTTTTATTTCGGTCGGGAAATGCGGAACGGTTACTGTTTTTTTTTCTCGACGTGATACGGCCGTAAACCCAACTTAATATTGTACAAGGCCAAATCAAAGATCGATAAGCGGTTTGAAACATTCATCTTCCATGTAAACATGACTGACGTGCCTTGAAAATAAACTTCTGAAATCTTTGCTTTTTACCAAGATTCCGATGCCGGCATTTAGCACTGAGATGAACCCACCAAATTAACCAGTCAATGGTACTTACCAAAATTATTGCAGTAGATGATTAACGCCAGGAAATACCAAATATGTTTTGTCCTGGGTATGACGATAAACTACATCCGCGTCCTGGGTAAAACGATAAACTACGTCCAACAGCAAGGCCTCTGATCAGAAGATTTTGAGGAGCGTGGAACCACCTCTTAATTGCTGGTGTTCCCAGGTCCACCCTGACACGGTCCCAGCTATGGGTAAATAGTTAACCCCCAAACTGGGGTCAAAACACTATGGAAGTGTAAAAATAGGTTTTACTACTAGCAATACATTTTTGTAAAAGCTTATCACCAGTAATATATTTTTGAAAAAAAAAAAAAAAAATTAGCAATAAAAATCTTGTCGGCATTAAATAACCCATTGAGGCAGATGTACCGTAAACCAAACCAAACCAAACCAAACCAAACCAAACCAAACCGGGCTTTGGGGAATACCAAGTTCTGTTAATCGGAGTTCCAATTCCAGTTGGGTTCATTATATGTACTTACGCGCAAATATTCTTGGGTAAGTCATGAATCCACTTCTTATCTCTACAGCTATTGGTTAATTAGTAGGTCTTGTATCAATAAATCATTATTATCTACAAATTAATTAACACAATCTAAAAATATTTTCTGGCTTTAAATAATCTGTAAAAGGTTGATAAGTCGTAAAGTACAAATCAATCAATCTTACTAACATTAGCCAAAAATAACACAACCTCACTCGCTATAGAATCTGTTATGAAAGTGACTGATAAGATCTGATTGGATATTTTTTAGCAACGCATGCGCACATAAGGCTTAAAGGTCGTGTCTTTTCTTTCTTTTAAAACATTTCCCTATTCCCAAACTGCTAAGCAGATTCAAACGATGCAAGGCAAGGCTTCTTGCTTTTCAGTCAAGTTAGATCTTCACAAATTTAAATGCAATGTCAGACGTTATCTTCCGTCTTCTCATTCCTTGTTCTTTTATTGTCATCTTTCCTGAATGTTTTTTTTTTCTTTTTTCTCATATTTTCCACATTCGATAACCCCATGCGTTTTAGTGGCTTTATTGCCTTGCTTGGGGTAAATTGATGAAGAAAGTTGCTTTTTGTGTGTTAAATATATAAATGTATGTGTGTGTGTGCGTGCTTGTGTATGTGTGCGCGTGTGTGTATGTGCGCGCGCGTGTGTATATGTGTGTGTATATGCACGTACACGTATTCTCCGACCAGCAGAGATTCTAAAATCAAACCCAAAACTAAACATTTTTGTGGCAGTCGTTCCTTGCTCTGCTCGAAAAATGTTTTCCTTTCTTTTACTCACACACACACACACACATATATATATATATATATATATATATATATATATATATATATATATATATATATATATATATATATAATATATTTGTCTATTAAAAATATTGTTGTTTTACGAGTTGTTCGGAGTCATATTCTCATCTTTTTCTCACATCGTCTCTGATGCTATTGTTACGGCTAAGTATCTTCAAGACTATTAGAACTCAGAGAATTCTTTCATTGCCATCATTTGGTGTTTGCATTTTTTCGTTTATTTTCTTCCAAATAACTTCATAAAATGGCCGAGAAGTGAGAAAGGTTTATGATGCTTCTGTAAAACTTTTTATTGTTTTCTTCGGATGCGAACAAGTGATTTCTTTTGGGGACTCAGTGTGTGTTCAGCTAATCTGTTAGTCATTTACTAGGCTTTGGTTGTGCTATTGTAAATCTAGGTGGGTCATACTTTATCTCACGGCTTTATTGCCTTGCTTGGGGTAAATTGATGAAGAAAGTTGCTTTTTGTGTGTTAAATATATAAATGTATGTGTGTGTGTGTGCGTCTCACACTTCCTACGTGCACATTTAACCCGGCATTGAAATGTACCAACGTCAATACGAAACATACCCGTTGTATAAACCATTTACTTACACCTATAAATACTTTGGGAAGAAATTAATTTATTAAAAAAAAACAAAACAAACAAAAAAAAAAAAAAACCGAATAGATTCCAAGACAATGTGTTTTTTTACACATATATACAAGTATGGCACGGTGGAATAAGGGATTGAGGAATCGGAGAGCCGAGTTCGAATTCCAGTCGAATCCATTACATTCACTTACGTGCTAATAACCTTGAGAAAGGTATGAAGCCTCTTCTCCTCCATTCAGCTATGGGTAAATAACAGAACAGACCGGGTTCTACAGCCTTGGATGGCAACTGGTCTACCCCAGAAACAAACGGCAACCTAATGCGGGAAAAATTTGCCTCGTCAGTCATATATCCAAAGATACATTATCGCCGAAGCGTGTATCACGCAGGACACGTAACTGACTGATACAAGTATATGCATGTGAATATCTATATTTATAATTATTATTATATTTATATATTTATATTTTATAAATTTTATATATTTATATATTCTATATATTTATATTTATATAATATTTATAATTATTATTATATTTATATTTTATATATTTATATATTTTGTATATTTATATTTATATAAATTTATATTTATTATTATATTTATATATTTATATTTTATATATTTTATATAATTTATATATTTATATTCATATAAAATTTATAATTATTATTATATTTATATATTTATAATTTTATATATTTATATATATTTTCATTTTCAAGTTTAATATATATTTTTTTGTTTTTTGTTTTGTAATGCATTCGATTTTTGTAATAAATTAATTTTTTACCAATTTATGGACTTATCTTAACAATATGTTATAAATATTGACATAATGAAACAGTCAGTTTTCAATTTGTGTCTGACGATTGCCAGGTCCATGAAACACAGATTATATATTATATATTATTACATTATATATTATATATATTATTATATATATAATTCATATAATATATTATATATATTATTATATATTATATATATTATATATATCATATATTATATATATTATTATATATTATATATTATATATATTATATATTATGTATATTATATATTATATATATTATATATTATATATATTATTACATATTATATATTATATATTATGTATATTATCTATTATATATTATGTATATTAATAATAAATGTACATTTGCCTCTCCCTGTTTGTTACAAACAAACGGGGAGAAGCAAATGTACATTTATTATTAATATACATTTTAGCTCTGTTATTTCACATCGAGGACTGTTTTAGCACCAGCAGCGCCAGAGTCGATGCGTACGAACGACCGGGGGTAGAAAGCATGATTGGAGGTCCTCCAGGCAGTGCTTTGTGACCCTCAACTATCTTAATAACAATTGCTTTTTTTCTATACGATACACATTAATGCAAGCACAACTATTAAACGATGAAAAATTTTCACGGATTTTGACGCCATTCTGGGGCCTTTTCATTTTTCTTCCAAATCCAAACATCATTGGAAAATTCGTAAACTTAAGGAATCAGCACATATGCTAGGCCACAAAAATTTTCTGAGCCGACCAAGCATAAAAATGAATACAATATAGCAACCAGTAATAAGGAGTGCCGAAGAAAAGCGATAATAGCAACAAAAAATGCAATATGAGCTCTGGTAAAAACATGTAATGATATCAGCAAAAAATGTAATATGAACAATGGTAAAAATGATGCTGAAGACATTAGGTTTATAATACCCAGAAATTCATACGCAGATGTCCTCAAGGACACATGGCACAGTGGATAAAGGTGTTGGTTAAATCCAGGTGTTGGATCCAAAGAGTGTGAGTTCAATACTCGGTTAAGGCAGAGGGGAATTAACAGGAGATAACTGACATTCATTAAACATGGTACGTGGAACTAGAACAGTCTACCCGAGTGAGCGAAATAAACGGTTCAATTCGACATTTCAAGGAGCGTACAACGGCCGAAACGTTGTAATAAATATGGCGACAGAGATGAGGACAATAGTCCGAATAATGTAATTAGTGTAAATCTGAAGTTGATGTTAAAAATTTCCGCAAAACATTAATTTATTTAAGATGCAATGATCTATTATAACATGTCTCTAATTTGTATTTAGATACATTGGATTTATTTTCAATTTTTCTAGTTGATTGGTTCACCTATATTGTGCATAATTAGGTTACAATAAAAAATTATTTTATATGAAAATTGAGATGTTATAAAGTTGGGGGCTGTATCATATATTCGTGGGGGGGGAATGGTTGAGAAGCTGTATCATAGATTTCAGGGGATGTGTCCTAGATTTAGGGGCAGCCCACGAGGTCCTTGTACCTGAATAGCAGAACAGTCTAACCCTATGGATTGAATAAAGTGTTTGTGGTAGTAGTCTGTTTTAAATAAGGGAAGAGTGGCAACTTTAAATACTCTCCTCTAAATAAGTATAAGACACACACACACACACACAAACACAAACACACATATATATATATATATATTACTATGAATCATTCATACAAAAAGTAGATTAGTAAAGTTAATGATATAAAATGGCGAAATCCTTTCGCAAACAAAATTTTAAAGGTGCATTAACCTACAAATCACTCGATGAATGTCATGATCCTTGTTTTTAAAAATTATAAACTGTTTAAGGTCTTTCTTTAATACGCAAGTACTTTCAACTGTACATTCAGTCATCCTCAGGCATGGAAATTATTTTGTTTTTGGTAAAATTCAGGTAGCATCCGAGACGAAAATATTATATACATATATAACTTCGTTCTTTTTTTTTTCTGATATTCTGAGAATAATCTCGAAGAATAATCTTTCGTAGCAATTTTTTACTCCTTATTTACTCTCGTCATCCTGTGAAACAGTTGTCTATCGCTTTTGAAATTTTATTTCAGATTAGACACCTCTTTGATATGGAATACCAAATCGACAAGAATGAATATGTTCGAAATCTCTTTTTGGATTTTGACGTTATTCTGTAGTCTATTTTGTTTCGTCCAAATTCGCGAATTTGTTTTACGCCAAATCACGAAAAAATGCTATATAAAATTCATTATTACTTTTTTTATCCATAATGTGGAATGTGTTAAAATTATTCAACTTTTAAGCAACAAAAAATCTTAATTTTGCTGTAAAACATTGATTTATTTAAGATGAAATGCTCTATTATGACATGTCTCTAATTTGTATTTAGTTACATTCTATTTATTTTCAATTTTTCTAATTGAATTGTTCACCTATATTGCATATGATCCATTATTGTACATAATTAGGTTACAATAAAATTTGTATTTTATATGAATACTATCTCATGAGAATTGAGTGGGGGTTGTATCATAGATTCGGGGGAGTGGGTGTACAAGTCGGCTCCGATCAACACTATCTGTACACTGCATATATATATATATATATATATAACAGTTAGTGGTAGAATCCCGCTAATTCAGTCGGGTTTCGATCCTAGCTAGAGGCAATCGGACGTCTATCCACACTGATGAGCTGTGATACAGCGAAACAGTCTGTCTGTGGATGACAATATATATGCTCCTGAAAAAATTTATTTCGGTTGAGCTCTCTGGTGAGGAAAGGTGGGTTTGTAAACAGTGACTATTACGGCTAATAATGCATGACTCTTCGGTAAATCGAATCGAGTTCTCTCAGTCATTGTGTGTTTATCTAAAAAATAAATACGCTTGAATTCACCTTCATACCTGCGCTGCGCCAACAGAAATATTATTGCTATTAGTGTTTGAGGATCTGAGTATACCCATAATGGTTTTGGAAGTGTTTGTGATTATTTTAAGATTATTTAGATGGGATAGGTTATTCTGGATCGTGGACGTGACAGAATTGGTCGGTAGTATTATGTATCTGTTTTCATGTGATTTACTATTGCGGATTATGTTATTAGTTTTGTTTCGTTTGTATATTTTGTATGCCTTTCTTCTTGCATTATGGATGAAATGATATGGGTATTTGTTGTAGTAGGATCCACCTAATTTGCATAGTGGAGTACCGACCATATAAATATGGTTGGTACCGGGAAGAGAAGGAGGAATCAAGAGATTCAACCAGAGACTTTGCCCGACTGCGACTCAGTCAACAAATTCTCCAAGAACGGTCTTACCAGGAATATACAAAAGACTATATGTAAATATTGTGTACACTTTCTTGTTTCAATACATTTTCTTCTAAGTACATTTTGTGTTGCATTATTATTCCATGCATTAGTCAAGTTTTAACAGTATTGTAGGTTTTTGAATGTGTTTTCTATATATGTTTCTTCTTTAGGTAAATATTGGGGACTACAGATCCTCAATGCTCTTAAATAGAAACCTATGATAATTCCAGATTTAATTTTAAAAGAGTGGTTTGAGTAGAAACTGATCAGATCATTTTTGTTTGTAGCCTTTCTGTAAACGTCAAAATTGAGTTCGTTGTTATTTCTAATTAACAAAATGTCCAGGAACGGAAGTTGGTTTCAGTTTCAAAAGTGAAGTTTACTGTAGGTTCAAAGTTGTTAAGCTTGGAGAGAAGATCCATTAAATTAGTGTTTTGGATATATTAATAATGAGTCGTCTATGTATCTGAAATATGAAAACAGATACATAATACTACCGACCAACTCTGTCACGTCCACTATCCAGAACAACCTATCCTATTTAAATAATCTTGAAATAGTCACAAACACTTTCAAAACCATTATGGATATATTCAGATCCTCAAACAATAATAGAAATAATATTTCTGAAGCAGGCATTTATAAAACAAATTGCCAAAACTGTTCCTCCCATATATATATATATATATATATATATATATATATATATATATATATATATATATATATATATATATATAGAGAGAGAGAGAGAGAGAGAGAGAAGAACAAAAGTCTCAAGATTCTTTGGTTTTAATTGATAGATTTAATCACGATTATATTTTACTTTATTACAGGGCTGGAAAGGGCATATAATTTCATAACTAATGTTGGTCCTATGTAGTTTGGATCTTGATGATGAGACTGTTATTGTGGATGATGAGGTTGGCCGTTAAAAAAATATTGTAATAGATAACCAACTTAACCTCTTGCACGCAGACAAGAAATCTAAAATAAAAGATTAATGTCAGTGCCTTTTCAGTGATCGTCAATGAAACATATATATATATATATATATATATATATATATATATATATATATATATATACCATCTTAGAAGCCGCCTTCTCGGGCGGCATTTAAAATAGATCATGCGAAGGGCTTTTGATTGGGCCTTTGGCTTGTTCAGGAGTTTGAGGGTCCCTAAGTCTTTGCATATTCTCAGCATTGGAAGCTCTCCTGGCTGCCGTTTGATATAGGTTCTCATTTGCACGGGACTTTCTTTTCCTCGCTGCAGCCTTGGTTCTTTTGATTGCAAACTGGTCATCTGTTGGCGGAGATTTCTTTTTGCGAGCCATACCGCTGCCGTATGTGACAGGCAACAATAAACTACAGAAGAACTCAAAATTGATCGCTGCATTTAAGTATTGAATTAATGTTTAAGCTTACCTTTTAAAAGTTCAACGATAATTCTTCTGCCGCCACTTGATATAAAGGCAATATGTATGCGTAGGTCATTATTTTCCGTACAAATAATTATTTTTATTTCGTGGGTGACTTTCGCTGGATTTCGAAATTAATTTCGATGATTCCCAAATTTATTTCCAAGTTATAAAATTCGTTACAGTACAGAAAAATTCGTCGCAAAAAATCGCGTAAAAAATCGTCGAAATCAATCGCAGTAATGAAAACTTGAGAATCCAAAATTTCTCTAACATGGGCTATTGAAAGTTAGAGAATTGTGTCCCTTCATTTGAAAAAGTGTGACACAGTGACACACTGAGATTCGCATTTATTATATAATATATATATATATATATATATATATATATATATATATATATATATATTACAATGAATCCTTCATACAAAAAGTAGATTGGTAAAGTTAATGATATAAAATGTCGAATCCTTCGCTGACAAAATTTTAAAAGGTAGGTTAATGCATCTTTAAAATTTTGTTAGCGAAGGGATTTCGTCATTTTATATCATTATCATTACTAATCTACCTTTTGTATAAAGGATTCATTGTATATATATATATATATATATATATATATATATATATATATGAAGAAATATAGTCTTAAGATGTGCTATATTTATGGGATAAAGTGCTCAATATCAGAGATAGAGCGTGTGTAAATATAAACGTGAACATAGAAGTCAACACTTAGAGGCGAAAGCCTGTTTCATGCTATATGCAATCGTCAGACCACGAGTGCCCTGACGATTGCATATAACACTCGTGGCCTGACGATTGCATATAGCATGAAACAGGCTTTCGCCTCTAAGTGTTGACTTCTATGTTCACTTATATATATATATATATATATATATATATATATGTATAATAAAAAGGCTTAAACACTAATATTCCATGGTCATAATTTATTCCATTGGAATCGTAAATACGATCAAATTCATCAGACCTACAAATTCAAAAAGAAAACAGAAAAAATAGGAATAGGAACTCCAGGAATAAAAAAATAAAATTTAAAGAGAGTGTAAATACGAGAGTGTGGGACGAATGTTAGAGCTATAGAGAGGGGTAACAGACGAGAGAAGGTGGGAGATTAAAATTTAACAGAGAGAAGTTTTAAAGAGGGGAGTCAAAAACGGTTTAAGTGAGAGAAATATGAATGTTGTCGGCTCTATCCTCTTGGAATATTTTTTTTTTATACAAATATATATGTGTATATTTACCACTAATATCTATCTATCTATCTATCTATCTATCTATCTATCTATCATGTACGAGTGGGCTCCGGGTGAGAGATTGGAGAGGTTAATTTGAATTTTACTTGACATCGTTTGGAAATGTTCTGGCACGTTATGTGCACCAGTTCTCAGTATTTGGCTTTCCAGGAAAGTGTGGTCAGTTCTGCATCAGCCCGTCCTGGGTGAGACGATAAACTACATCCGATTCCCGTGTATGAAGATAAACTACATCCGCGTCCTGTGTATGAAGATAAACTACATTCATTATCGTGTAAAGCAACATTCTTTCAGATTAATCAATGGTGGGCGTTTTTATACATTGCCTTCTTATATTAATAATGAGTTGTCTATGTATCTGAAACAATGCCTTTTTCTACATTGCCTTTTTATACATTACCTTTTAATATATTGCCTTTTTATATATTGCTTCTAACTGACAATACTTCGCATTTACTGCCTCATTTTGGTTTAGCCCTTCATGATAGACGGTACTCTACGTATTCCACGAAACAGAGAGTATACCATTTTACGGATGTAATCCCGGTTTATGGATGTAATCTTCTTTTCAGTGGGTGCTAACAATATACGTTTTCTTTGGATATGTTTATAGATAAGTCTAATTTCATTGCTAGTGATGATTATACTCAGAAAATGATTAGTAGTCAGTCTACTCTTCACTAGCAAAGAGAAGACAACTCTTTGATCAAGCAGAGAAGCAGTCATATGATTATGGACACATTGACCAAATATAGACACTTTTCAGACTTCATGAAAATGTTTTATGATTGAAGTGTGAATTGCCTTGAACTGTTTTGCAGTTTACTTAAGATTTTCCCCAAATGCGGTTTGCTGAAGCCCAATATTAAGAGAACTTGGCTGTCTAGATTGAGGTGAAACTCCAGAGAGAATACAAACTACCAATCAGAACTGGCCAAACAATCGTTAGCATGTCTGGACTCTTAAACCTTAATTTCCATAAACAGAGCGAATATTTCTTGTTGCGACCATCGCTAAAGAGCACCTTTTGAATTCATACAGTGCCTGGGTTTGATCTAAATTAATTTTAAAAGGGTAAAACCGATACAAAATTTGACACGCTGCAAATGACTGATTGATTAATTTTATTTTTTACGGCTTATTAATCTTCTGTTGGTTATTGAAAGCGAAGACATATTTTTTAGAATTTAAGAATAATTCCCTTTTTTTGTGAGTGAATATTGTATTAACGATTTATTAGAGATAGCGATGATTTTTCCAGATAGAAGTCATACTATTTAATCCATAGCCAGGGGAAATGTATGTTTCCAAGAGTAATCTTCAAAGAAAGAAATAAAAAACCTCAGAACATAAGAATTGAAGGCAATTTTACTGTAAGAACTGAAAAATTATGTAACCACTGAAAAAAGTCCTGAAAAAGTGCCCTGAAATTGATTATGTACAAAATACGAAAGGACTTTCCAAACCACTGTTTCAGTGAGCTTTTTTTTTTTTACAGTGAAGTTCATCGTGTACAAGGCCTGGGAGCCACTCGTAGTAGAGTGTTACAGAGTAAGAAGTACATTTTATGCAGATAGGTAGGCAGATAACGGTTAACCCTAGACTTGAACAAGATTGTTGAGACCGGTAGAAACATCCTCTTAGGAGTCGGTTCCACAGGGCAGTGGTTCGCCGGAAGAAGCTGTTTGAGTGGAACTTACTTCTCAACGATGGAATAGAGAGGGAGTGAGAGTGATTTGCTGCAATGTGAGTGACATGTCGGTTGCTAGGCGTGAAGGTAAGAACTGGCTGAACCAAGGAAATGCAGTTCGTCCGAGCACTTTCCATGGAAGTAGCGATAGGGAAGTGAAAAACTTGCTATATTCTATTCATGAGAGAGGGATTTCAGGGTCTAAAATAATTTGTCACCCACAAGGACGCGGAGACGCTTTTTGACTCTATCGAAACTTGAAAGTGAGGACTGGGCAGCTCTTTGGATAGAGAGACAGAATAGTAGGAGTGTGAAGAGAGAGAGAGAGAGAGAGGAAGAGAGAGGGAGAGAGAGGAAGAGAGAGGGAGAGAGAGAGAAAGAGAGAAAGGGGAATAGGGAGAAAATTGTAGAAAAACATACAAAAAATCTACCGATGGAAGTGAGAATAAGAGGCAAAGAGTGGATGAGTGGAGAGAGATAAAGAAAAATAAAAGAGAGAGAGAAAGAGAGAGAGAGAGAGAGAGGGAGAGAGAGAGAGAGAAAGAGATAGGGGATAGGGAGAAAATTGTAGAAAAAGATACAAAAAGTTTATCCAGAGAAGAGAGAATAAGAGGCAAAGAGTGGATGAGAAATAAAATGAGATATATATATATATATATATATATATATATATATATATATATATTTTACATACAAAGAAATAATCACACATAGAATTAATCAGAAGTATTAATGCGATTATTGGCGACATCCATCGCTAGAAAACATAATATATGCATTAAAATCCTGTTCATCCATAGTGCGAGTTTTGATCCTCATCGATAAACTTGTTGTCTGTAGTTTTTCAGTTTATTTGATGTTAAAATGCTAGTACTTACGAATAGTCTTCTATTCATCATCAGGTATATGTTTTTTTCCTTATAAAATCAAAAACTTGAGACGATATACCTGTATGTCGACCGAAAGATGTTTTTTGAATATCTGCTATTATTGACGGTTATGTAAGATCTCGGAACGTGCAAAGACGCAACGCTAAGTTTTTCAAAATTTTTTAAGTGAGAATTTTATTTAAATATTTCTTGTGATGTGTTAAATCCACGTATTCTATTTTTACAAGTGTATTCAGTTTTTATGTCATGAACTAAGTATATAGTTCAATAATATATAATATAATAACTAATATAATAATAATTATTAATATAATATATATAATATAATAATATATATATATATATATATATATATATAATAATAATAATAATATAATATATATATATATATATATATATATATATATATATATATATATATATATATATATATATATAATTATATATATATATATATATATATATATATATATATATATAGAGAGAGAGAGAGAGAGAGGGGGAATAAGGAGGAAATTGTAGAAAAAGATACTAAAAGTCTAACCAGGGAAGAGAGAATAAGAGGCAAACAGTGGATGAGTGGAGAGAGATAAGAGAAATAGAATGAGATAAAGAGAGAGAGAGAAAGATAGATAGATAGATAGATAGAGAGAGAGAGAGAGAGAGGGGGGATAAGGAGGAAATTGTAGAAAAAGATACAAAAAGTTTATCCAGGGAAGTGAGAATAAGAGGCAAAGAGTGGATGAGTGGAGAGAGATTAAAAGAAGCGAAAGAAAAATAAAAGAAAGGTGGTGAGGTAAAAAGATTGATGAAGAGGCAGTGAGAGTGAAAACGAGAAAGACAGAAAGACAAAAAGAATAGAGGAAAGGAGAAAAAGATATGCAAAGTCAATGTAGTGAGAAAGAGAACAAGAGGGAGAGAATTAATATTGAGTAGAGAGTGGGAAGAGAGGAAAAGGGATCATTTCAAAGAAAGAAGAAAAAGCGTAAGAAATAGTTATAGAGGGAGAAATAGAAAAGTTCAAAACAAGAGAGAGAGAGAGAGAGAGAGAGAGAGAGAGAGAGAGAGAGAGATAAATAGGAAGATAACGCATGAGCATCAGAAAGAGAAAAAGCAGTAAATAGATATAGAGACATTTGAGAGAGAGATGGTGAAATAGAGAAAGAGACAAAATGAAAGAGGGTGGGTAGCAAGCGTTGAAAATAAAAAAGAAAATAAAGAATTCTAGAGAGAGAGAGAGAGAGAGAGAGAGAGAGAGAGAGAGTATAGAGAGACAAAGAGAAAGAAGCAGAGAGTTAATGAAACGAAGAAAAAGAGAAAAAGGGAAAGATATAGACAAATGGGGAGGTATAGATTGAACAAGAGAAGCTAAAGAAGCGTATGGCACGAACCTATGAGAGGTGTTGATGAAAATGATTGAGTGAGTTGATATGTTGGTCGGTGTTTATCCCAGTTTGTTTTTCAAGATGGCGGGTGACGATGGTTGTTGTCCGGCCATATTCAAAATTGTCCGCTTTCGGTAAAATGGCTAACTCACGCAACTCCTTAATCCATTCAGATTGGCTACATTTGTCAGATTAGAAAAGAATACCCAGCGGGAATTTGTTTGCCATTCAATTCTTAAAATCTTTGTTTGTTTTTTTTTTCTTTTCACATGATTCGGACTTATTTCCATTGCATGATCATACTTGCATTTATATACAGCGTTCTGTGTGCGTGTGTACGCGATTTTGAAATATTCGCCTCTTCTTTTGCTTTCTCGTTAATTTTTCAAAACATTGATGTTTGTCTCACCTTGCTATATTTCAATTTGTCATTAGATCGTTTTTATTTTCTTTCTTTAGGATTTTATTCTTAAATTTTTGTTATTTGCATTTAAAAAATAAGATTCTTTTTTCTTTCATAACTCACATCTTAGCTTCCTAAAATGACTCTTTTTTTCTTTTTTAGACATATTCTTTCTTTTGTAGAATCCATGACGTCTCATCCCCGATTAAAGAACCTATCTCTGTCATATAGCCACGTTTATACTAAAGGCTTACGGCCATACCACGTTGAAATATCAGTTCCCGTACGATCACCGAAGTTAAGCAACATTTACGATATTTGATTCATGAATGCCAAAGATAACGTCTAACTCGTTCCGAAATATTTAAATTATCTTCCATATGCAACCATCTTCCCGGGCCAATAATTAAATATGGCATCAAATGAACAAATCTTTTAAATTTTAAAGAGGACGATCCTTCATCAATCCCTCTGCACAATCACAAAGAAAGACATTTATCAAATAACAAAGCCACATGAAGACTTTCAACAGCAGTAACGGTAAAAATGTAAATCAATAATATAATCAAGATGTTAACTTTCCATATTACCAAAAACAAAATGTTTGAAAGGAAACTCCCATCAATAATAGAAAAATTAATAACAGTGGGTCTCCAGAAGATTAATTTTATGAAGAACTTTTAAGAGAAAGATTTAAAAAATTTCAATCGTCAATAGCTCTGGCTGCTTGGCCAATTAATACCGAATGTTTCCTTATAAGGAAACGGCTAATTTTACCATTACTACTACCATCCTTTTTTGAAATTTAAAAAAATCATCTCACTCCAAACAAGGCAATAAAGCTACTACAGGGTCACTGAATGTGAGAATATACTGTAGAGCAGGACAGGCGGCCGTATCATACGGAGGGACGCTCGGAAGAACAAAACCGGTAACCCATTCATGAAATGGACTCACCCGACCACGTACAAGGACCCGGAGATCGGTATTAACAGGATGTGGGGAATGAAGACTGCGACTGTACCAATAGTAATCGGAGCTCTGGGATTCGTGAGAAAAGGAATGGACAATTTTACTAACAGTGTTCCAGGTAACATCAACATACAAGCTTCCCAGAAGATCGCCCGACTAGGAACATTCCATATACTAAGAAAAGTGATATGAATTAAATGACAATTCTCCTATAGGGCGTAAGGGCCATAGTTTGGATCTGGCTCTACAGGATACAAAATAGGAAACATAACACACAAATAATAATAATAATAATAATAATAATAATAATAATAAAGACAAGAAATTCAGGAATTGACATAACAGTACCATCTGAAAGAAAAAACCCCATAATAATTATCGAGAAAGTGTCCAAATACAAGGACCTGAAGATCGAGATTAACAGGATGTAGATAATAAAGACTGAGACTGTACCAATAGTAATCGGAGATCTGAGCCTCGTGAGAAAAGAAATGAACAATTTTACTAAAAGTGTCCCGGGTAACATCAACATACAAATTGCCCAGTAGATCGCCCCACTTGGAACATATCATTCACCAAGATAAGTGCTATCATTTAAATGACAATTCTCCTATAGTGCCTAAGGGCCATAGTTTGAACCCGGCTCTACAGGATACAAAGCAGGAAACATAACATACAAAAATAATAATAATAATAATAATAATAATAATAACAAGATGACCGCCCCCACTTTGGAAAATTTAAACAAAAATTTGATATATAAGAGAACCTGAGAAGAAAATATATAATGCCCGGAAATGCATTTATTCAAAATTTATAATTGCAGTTACTCGTCGTTATGTTTATTTAAATTTTCTTGTTTTATAGTTCGTTTTTTTTTTTTTTTTTTATAAATTTATGAATAAAAAACGTTTTCATAGTTATTTCTTTATGATATGGTAAACAATGAATATGCCATTGTAGTTGGTTCTCATATTTTTATAAACTTGTAAATATAAAATTATTCTTGTGAATAAACAATCTAATAAATAAATAGTGCTTAACATCTTTGTTGTCATTTCTCGAGAATAAAGAAAATCTATAAATCCAATTTCATATGTTTGGGTTTTTATTAAGATCCTAAAAATAACTTTAAAACAAATACCTAGCGGGTATATCTCATAGCAGTGTAATGATTTTATTATCCGTTTCTTTATAAGTAAACATTTCACATTCATTGACCGAGCTGCAATTACTACTTTCAGTTAAAATTTATAAAATCTTTCCCTTGAAAATTTCTCAAATCCAGTAGCTGTTATCGCTCTTTCCAGTACTGAGGTGGTTTCCCTCCGAACCTTTTGCTTGGACCAACTTTCTAAGCAGCTGACCTTGGAATGGATAAGGTTTCTATAAATTTAGCAAGATAACAGATTTTGACAGAAGTGATGGAAACATCACATGACGGAAAAGAAATCTCTTACAGAAGGCAGCGACGGAGAGTGAGAAGGCGTAATAAAATACAAGAAAACAGAATGCATGGTCATCAGTAAGAGGATGAGCCCAAAATGCGGTTTGCAGTTCGGGAACACTAGAATCAAGCAGACTTGGAAGTTTAAATATCTGGAAAGCTTTCGGACAGAGGACGGTAAATGTGACACTGAGATCTGTAGACGTATTGGGATGGCAAAGGACGCATTCCAAAAGCTGGGCAGGGTATTCTGAGAGAATTGGAAATCCTACCGGGATTTAGCATTGGCGGCCACAATCTTAACAACACAAGATACGCAGATGACACGGTACCTATAGCAGATATGGAAAAGAAATTACAAAATCCCCTACATAAGGTAACGACGGAGAGTATGAAGAAGGGACTAAGCATAAACTACAAGAAGACAGAATTCATAGACATCAGTAAGAGGATGAGGCCGAAAGGCGATTTGCAGGTCGGGAACACTAGAATCAAGCAGACGTGGAAGTTTAAATGCCTGGGAAGCGTCTTGACAGAGGACGGTAAGTGCGACACTAAGATCCATAGACGTATCGGGATGGCCAACGACGCATTTCAAAAGCTAGACAGAGTATTGTGAAACAGGAGGATTTCTTTGATAACAAAGAAGAGAATACTGAGTTCTTACGTAAAATCTGTCCTTTACGGCAGCGAATGTTGGACGATTTCCTCAAAGATGAAGAAGAGACCCGAAGCGACGGAAATATGGTTCTACTGAAGGATTCTAAGGATATCATGGACCGAGCGTGTGAGCAACAAAGAGGTCTTAGAGAGGATGCAAACAAGGAGGAGGCTTATACTTAACATCAGGAAGAGGTAGTTGAAGTTTCTGGGACACATAATGAGGAAGGAGGGCCTGGAGATTCTGATACTCACAGGTCAAATAGAAGGAAAGAGAGACAAGGAAAAACAATGCGTGGCATACATGGCAGGGTTAAGCAAGTGGATGACAGAACCTGGTCTGGAGGAGGAACTTGTTGAGAGCTGTAAGGGATACAGGGAGGTGGAGAGCCATGATCGCCTACGTCCTGAAAGGACATAGCACATAAAAAGAAAAGAAAGATGGAAACATTTGCATTCGATTAATATTTATTAAAAAGAAATCTACAATACGATCATTGCATTTTAAAATATTTTTCTGCTCTTTCAAAATAATTTTATATTTAGATAAACGTTTCGTTTAATGGTAATGGTAGCATTAACTGTTTCCTTATAAGGAAACATTTGGCATTCATTGACCGAACAGCTAGCTCTACTGTTGGTCATTATTTCTCTTTGAGTTCCATGTGGTATGCCCTCAAATCTGGTTGTGATTATGTAGCGCCAGGCCACAAGATTTGAAGATGCATGGTCTTTGCCAAGAACAACAGGTCTTACTCGCTGAACGTCACTTTTAACCATTGATCTTAGAAAACAATCGTATGCAACTGACAGTCTAGCTATTTCAAAACGGGTTTGGCGCCATCCATATGAAAGTCTCGCTCTCTCGAGGCTATTTGAGAACGTGGCTTGTGTTTTCAGATTAATGTTTTGGCTTTTTTAGCAAATTGCGATATTGGGCTAAACTAACTCCGGCGCAATCTATTCTATGTTCAATTTCCTTATCGCCTCTACTAAATTTGTCATAACCGAGGTAATTGAAGTGTTATACCGAGATATTTGAAGTGTTATACCGAGATATATTTGAAGTGCCCGAGGTATTTAACCGAGGTATTTGAAGTGTTATACCGAGATATTTGAAGTGTTATACCGAGGTATTTGAAGTGCCATAACCGAGGTATTTGAATTGTTATACCGAGGTATTTGAAGTGTTATACCGAGATATTTGAAGTGCCATAACCGAAGTATTTTAAGTGCCATAACCGAGGTATTTGAAGTGTTATACTGAGGTATTTGAAGTGTTATACCGAGATATTTGAAGTGTTATACCGAGATATTTGAAGTGTTATATTTTGAAGTGCCATAACCGAGGTATTTGAATTTGAGGTGTTATACTGAGATATTTGAACTGCCATAACCGAAGTATTTTGAAGTGTTATACCGAGTTATATTTGAAGTGTTATACCGAGATATTTGAAGTATTTGAAGTATTTGAAGTGTTATACCGAGATATTTGAAGTGTTATACCGAGGTATTTGAAGTGTTATACCGAGATATTTGAAATGTCATAACCGAGGTATTTGAAGTGTTA
This sequence comes from Acanthosepion pharaonis, assembly GCA_903632075.3. Taxonomy (NCBI): domain Eukaryota; kingdom Metazoa; phylum Mollusca; class Cephalopoda; order Sepiida; family Sepiidae; genus Acanthosepion; species Acanthosepion pharaonis. Next base: position 338,004 of record CAHIKZ030001028.1, read on the forward strand.
TACCGAGGTATTTGAAGTGTTCATTATACACTAATTCGACAATTGTTCTTTTGAAGCAAACAATTCTTTATGGTTATGTTTGTTCAAGTTTGTGCATTTTTTTCATTTTTTAATTTAGGATTACGACCATATCACGTTGAAATACCGCTTCCCGTACGATCACCGAAGTTAAGCAACGTCGTGCATGGACAGAATCTAAATGGGTGACCGCTTGGGAATACCAGGTGCTGTAAGTTTCGATGTGCGTATGGTGTAACGAATAATAGCTCCGAATCGGAGAGTCGAGTTCCAATTCCAGTTGGGTTCGTTATATTTAATTACGCGCAAATGCCATTGGGAAATGTATGAATCCAATTCTTCTCCTCCAGCTATGGGTTAATTAGTAAGTATTAATAAATCATTATTATCTAAAAAAAATTTACAATTTAAAGTAATATTTTCTGGCTTTAAATAACCTGCAAAGGGTTGATAAACAGTAGAAAATAAATCAATCAAAACATTCTAGCCTCCTCTTTTATTCTTCCGGATTTTTCTTTATTTACGGTAGCTCGTAAAGGTTTCTCTTATACATAAGATCAATTTTTGTTTGGGTTTCTGAGACGAAATATATATATATATATATATATATATATATATATATATATATATATATATATATATATATATATATATATATGCTCCTGGGTTTGCAAAAAAATGACGATTACGGCTAATAATGCAAAACACTTTTCGGTAAATCGAATCGAGTTCTCTCAGTCACTGTGTGTTTATCTAAAAATAAATACGTTTAAATTCACAATCATTACTGCTGGGCGCCAACGGTTAAGTGGTAGAATCCCCCCTCCCCGACTGACGCCAATTCAGTCGGGGGTTCGATCTAACTAGAGGCAACCGGACGTCTAGCCCTACTGAAGAGCTGTGATATAGCGAAACAGTCTGTCTGTGGAAGACAATATATATTGATTGTTTTTTTTTTGCTAGTTTACATGGTCGTTTCTGTCATTATCCCAATGTTTTGCACTCTCTAAACTTTTACTTTCGTTCTATTGAGTTCTTACAGTTATTGATACAATCGGATTGTTTTTATCGTCTTATTGGGCTATTGTCAGACCCTTTCTGACGCTGTACCTTCTTCTCTTCAAATCTAAAATATTGTAAACTAAAACGAGGAAACTAGTTTAAATGAATCAATGCACAATCGTCACTTGATATCCGTGTTTGAGTTTAGCTTCGTATCTTTTCTGAAATGACAACTAAGAATAAAGTAACATAAAATGATAGAAAATAAAACGGAATTCCTTCATTTTTTGGCGCGTTTAAGAAACATAAACAAATATTAGACCCGAGAGACATTGTCAGAAACACATTTAATAATTCCACTTGTCCCAGGTTTTCTCTTTTTTTCTTTCTTTCTTTTTTTGTCACTGGCCTCGCAATTGTATAGTTTCTTTTTCCATCCAAATTTTTCTTTCTTTCTTTCTTTCTTTCTTTCTTTCTTTCTTTCTTTCTTTCTTTCTTTCTTTCTTTGTCACCTCTCTAGAAACTTTATACTTTCTTTCTCTCACCCAACCTTTTCTTTCTTTCTTTCTTTCTTTCTTTCTTTCTTTCTTTCTTTCTTTCTTTCTTTCTTTCTTTCTTTCTTTCTTTCTTTCTTTAACACCTCATTCGCAACTTTATACTTTCTTTTTCCCCATTCAAAATGTTCTTTTTTCTTTCTTTCTTTCTTTCTTTCTTTCTTTCTTTCTTTCTTTCTTTCTTTCTTTCTTTCTTTCTTTAACACCTCATTCACAACTTTATACTTTCTTTTTCCCATTCTTTCTTTCTTTCTTTCATTCTTTCTTTCTTTCTTTCTTTCTTTCTTTCTTTCACCCAACTTCCTCTCTCAGCTTCCTCTCTTCCTTCCGCCTCTTTTACTTCCGACCTCATTGCATTCTTTGTTTTAATACCTCATTTTCAATATATTTTCCCGCCTTTTTCCTCATCTCCCAAACGTATTATTCAGCAAAAACAACTAGACTACATCGCCATAAACAATCATATTTGAACGAGACTTTTTCAAACAATTAAGGCCCACGTTCTTAGTTCGCATCAAACCGGCTTCTTTCCATTCTTTTCTCCCCGCTCCAACCTCTGAAACCGCCATCTTTTCTCCTGCGTTCTTGACAAGAGCAGTCTTCTTCTGGTCGTTGTCATCATTGTGCAAAATGTCTACGAATAATCTACAGCCGTTCTCGTTGGAGATTCTTAAATATCGAAGTGACAGGAGAGGCAAGAACGCTATAAACTGGCGGGAAATAAAAGAACGCTGGAAGAAGAGGAGGAGGAGGAGGAAAAGGAGGAGGAGCAATAAAGGTGAGAGACGGGTGGAGTAAGGGAAGTTGGAGGGGGTAAAGAATAGCGAGACAAGCAAAGGATAGAAAGGAAGGGGCTAACAAAGAAAGATGGCAGTGGTTGGGGGTCGTTTGCTAAGAGGGACGGTGTGGCATCAATCTGCCCTCTTTGATTTCATGACTTGCCCTTGACACGCACCAAACGTAAATCGTGGCCGTGCTAGTCACATGTCCTCCTCAGGGGACAACAAATTGACGCCATTTTCTTTTACCTTCAGCGTTTTGTTTCTTTTTTTGTTGCTTTTTTTTTTTGCGTTTTATTTTATTTTATTTTAAAAATATTTGTCTTTCTACTTTTCTAAAGGCCACTGTTGCTATATTATTGCTTGTCGATTGCTCCTCTCATTCGCAATTCGTATTATTTCCGTTGTTTATATGTTTCATTGCGCCAACCCCATTTTCTATTTATTTCTTTTACTCTATCTTACTCTTCTTTCGTTTATGCTTTTGTTATAGCGTGTCCCCTGTGATTTTCCTGGTGTGGTTATTCGCACTGTTATAATTTCTTCAATGGTTCGTTCCCGCTCGGCAATTCTCATTCATTGGCGAGAAGAAAGTCTTTATTATTATCATTATTATTATTATTATTGTTGTTGTTGTTGTTGTTGATGATGGTGATGATGCCCAAGAACAGCTTTTCAATCTGGTAATTGTGATTTTTTCCAATGCAAAAGAGCGACTGACCCCCCCCAGGGAAACATTGAGAGTCGAACACGGGCAGCATTCCCTAAAACTACGACAAACAGCGGCGTTTAGAAATATATACGCCCGACTTCGACTAGATCAATTCATCGTGACGGAGAATTGAAATAATTAAGACAACAAAATGGCTCCTGACAGGCACTCTGATTGTTCACACCTTGTGTCCCATCTGTACCGTTCGAAAAACTTCGGCTCGAGTTTTATTCAGTTTCAACTATAGAAAAAAACAAAACAAAAAAAAAAAGAAACCAAAAACAAACACGGATTGCTCCGAAAGTAATGCCTCCTATTTATTTCCACGGAAGCGACAACAGATACAGGAAACACACTTTTCGGCTACGAAACACTATTTTTTTTTTCCACGCGGGCAATCTCCATTGACTATGTATTTTCGCAAGCGATGGACAGGAGTTTGTATAGAACAACCGGGAAAATGGCTTGCTACACACATCATAGTTGCTACTGCTGAAACGCATTACTCACCACCTAACTATGCTCATATGCATTGTTTGGTCTCTGTAAACCATCAGTCAGTTTTGATGAATGTCAGTGCGGGTAATTTTTTCCGTGTTGAAGAATTCATTGACACTCTTATGGTTCGTACAAACTTTCATTCTAGATATCATTTTGCCAGACTACCGCTGTAACAAGTAGAAAAAAAAGGCTTATGGTTAACTCAAGCGTTTCTACTAACATATATCTATGACGTCATGAACCAAATTATGTCCACCTTTTTTACTCTATTGTAAACGGGACATATGTCTACATTTTTGACTCTAGTTTAAAACTGGACCTATGTCTACCTTTTTGATTCTAACATAAACTGGGCCTTCGTTTCCATTTTGAATCCAGTGTAAAGCAGACCTATTTCAGTATAATATAAACCGGGCCTTCATCTACCTTTTTGATTCTGGTGTAAACTGGGGCCTCCCTCTAGCTATTTGGATCCAGTGTAAAGCAGACCTATTTCAGTATAGTATAAACCGGGCCTTCATCTACCTACCTATCTATTAATTAATTTTATTTTTGCCCTATTAAAAATTAGTTTCAGCATATATATATATATATATATATATATATATATATATATATTAATGCATGTTTCATTAAATAATATAGACAAGTTTTGTCTATTTATTTTAAGTAAGTTCCTTTCATATTGTCTGATAAGCTTAATAACATTATCATTGAAAGACGAAAGGAAATCACCATATTGGTACATTAAACAAAAACTAAAATTTCTTGAAGCTATATACATAAAACAGTTAAAACTTAACCTGAACAAAATAAACTATGAAATCTCCACAAATATTCTTGAATGCCTATAATTGATAACAGAAGCCATTGGTTTATACCAACGGCTTCCCATATTTAATACTTCTCGTTTTGACTCGCGCGTGGTCATGAGTGATGTCACGAGCTGCGACGCGATTTTCGCTTCCGCATCTCGTATACACGAGTTTGTCGTTGCTTTGAAATTTTTCATGCAACAAAAACAGACTATCATAATTGTTTCGTCCGTGTGTTGTTTGATATATTGAAATGTAATTCTCATCTTTGATAATGGCTTATGTAAGCTGAAAGCTTAGATTGGATTTAAACATGTATCAATATGGTGATTTCCTTTTGATTTGTCTTTCAATGATAATGTTATTAAGCTTATCAGACAATATGAAAGAAACTTACTTAAAATAGACAAAACTTGTCTATATTATTTAATGAAACATGCATTAATGAAAAATTGCTGACCCTAAATATACAATATATATATATATATATATATATATATATATATATATATATATATTTCGTCGATATTTTGCTAAATGAACCAACCTATTTGATTTATTTCTAGATAATCTTGGAGTGGGATATTGTCAGGAGACGAAAAATCATGCTCGTTACTGGATCAGGAATTTCTTGGAAGTTTGGAAGGGAATTCAACAAGGAAAGCCGTCAGCATATCGCAGATGACTGTTGTGAAACTTATTGCGTAAGTCCAAAAGACTACAAATTTTATTTAACTCGATAACCGACGATCCACTAACAAAAATGTGATGAACATGGCACTGACAATACTTACATGAAGTTTCCCAAATAGCAAGCGACAATTGACTAACAAAAAGCTGTGTCAGCGAGTCGAGTGACATGCGCATTAAAACATCCGGTTCACAGCCCTCCCTGGTCTTTTGAACAGGAGTAGAGGTTTATCCCTTGTTTAGGATTGAGTTTCCGGTTTCTTACAAAGTCTTCTCATTCTCTTTTATTCCCAGCAGCCCCTTGCGTCTTAGTGGCATTATCGCCTTGCTTTAATTGATTAAAAAAAGAACTCGCTCCAATCCCCCGCCTATAGAAAATGCAAATGTTGCAGCATTTTAAACAGGGCGACTCGAATAGACTGATGGAATCACGTGAATGGTTTCATAGCGTACCAGGAAATATCATACTTATTATAAAACCCAGGTTGTGTGTGTGTGTGTGTACGTTTATATATTGGATCGGATTTCCTACATTTTTCAACCGATTTCAACAAAACTTCACAGGACTACATAAAATTACCTTGCGATGGTTCTGACAGCGCCAAAAATGGGAAAAACACAATTGTTTTTGCACGAAATCAATTTGAAAACACGATTAAGAGGCCTCACGAGAATGAGAGGGGGACAACTCATATCGAGTTATACTTATTATAAAACCCAGGTTGTTTGTGTGTGTGTGTTCATTTATATATGGGATCGGATTTCCTACTTTTTCCAACAGATTTCAACAAAACTTCACTTTTTTTTTGGCAGGTAGTGTTTCTTATTGTCTTGCACACTTTTTTCTTTATTTTTACAGTCAGAATGCTTAAAAAATTCCATTTACAAGATAATTGTTTATAATAAAATTCTATTCAATCGGTAGACTCATAACGATTAAAAACAATGTTTTTGTTTGAGTTTGACCAATTCGTAAAAAAAAAAATCTAATTAAGACATGCGTGTTCGTCAACCTTAAACAATAATCTTTGTCATTTTTATTTTTTCAGTCTTTATGATGGTCGATACTTGATCTATCTCTTACTGTTACATCCCCGGGCAACGCCGGGCTCTACTGCTAGTACATATATAAAAGGCAGAATGTGTGTGTGTTCGTTTATATGTTTGATCGGATCTCCTACATTTTTCAACCGATTTCAACCAAATTTGACACAGTTACTGCTAATGGTCTAAATTGATTTAAGTCAATATTTAAATCAATATTATCGATTTTTCCTTTTTGAACGGACGCACGCGTGTGTAATTATGTGCATTCACTGCACACAAGCAGATATGGGCACTTTTCATGTCAGAATTAATAGCGGTAGCATAATTAGAAAAAAAGTCGGATTTAAGTGCTTATATGGGAATAAGAAAGGACAAGAATGGCCATATTTGGGATTCGGATGCAAAAGTTATGACAATGAAGGATTTCTGTCGCAACCGAACTTTGCGCTCCAAAAGCCAATCGAATTAGTGTTATTAGTCACGCGTGGCTCGCGCGATGCGTAATGCTTGTTGGTGATTGGCCCATTCACACACCGGGGTCATGCGAGATCATGTCTGAACAGAGAGGGGTGTCACGCGTGCGCGCATCAAGCATCCCAATTGGGGTAGCGGTTTCAAGTAGCCTATTTTTATTTCAGGATTTAACACTCATACCATTGCTTTTTAAAAAGGATCTTTTAATGTTTCAATGCAGGCATGCGTTACTTTCCATGCTTTCTGCATTTGCACAGTAAAGTAAACGTCAAGGCCATTTTAAAAGGGATTTACAGAGCTACATGTCAAATTTTGCCAGAAAAATCAGTAAAAACAAGGTGAAACTGCTGCTTTTTAGGTGTTTGTAGGCCATTTAGCCTACTAAAGCATAGGATTGAATTCAGTGAGCAATCACGAACACATTTCATGCCACTTCACGCCACCACTTTTAAGACAAGTGGACAGAATCAGAAATTGTCCAATTTTTTCACATTTGATTGCATTTTATCATTCGAGGGGACACCGGGGGGACTGTTATATCTTTTCATGCCGTGTACGTGTAGCAAAAGGCACCTACTCACTATAATTTTACTACTGAGCATCGCTGCCTAAAAAAGTTCTCGCACGTTTTCATATAAATTCGTGCTACTTAAAAGCCTTCATCATCCATCAGTAAATGAAATTAACATTGCTTCAAATTTTATTCGTAAGAATGATAAAAACGCTTGTATTTTCAATTTTTGATCAATAAAACTACCTCATATCTCCTGGCTGCTCAAAAGTTTCAAAGAAAAATGAAACTTCAAAATCTCGTTTTCTAATTGGCTGACTTTGAGAGACTGCGCTGTATCGGTGACGACGTAAATCAAAAAAGCAATGCCTATTTTGGAATAAGGAACTACATAGCTTTCATATTTATCAATAAAAAACCCGATACAATAAAGTCGCCAGATACTATTTTGAAACGTCATCCGCTACTGTGCACTGCTGTGATTAACCCAGCTGGAGGTTAACCAATCGCGTCAACTGTTCAAGGTTGCTGCGAGCTCATTGGCACGGTTGCAAGCGTTTAAACTTGGGCCCATCCAAACATACGCGCGAGCAGTTCTCTTACGCACGCGTGTGCACGTGCTTACGTACGTCACCTTAGTATGTGCGCTCAAGGTCAACCGGCCAACCGCCTCTTTATACCATAACTCGTACGTGTGTTCACACTTCTGCGATTACTGTCCCGCACTTGGCTCACTTCATTCGATTCTTGCGGAAACCGCAAGTTGTTGATTACGTATCCAAACTTTTTTTTTTGCTTCTTAGTTATAACTACATCCGTTTCTGCGTTTATCGAATTTACTTCCCAAATTACCTACCACCGTTTTAGCTATAGTTGAATTTTTTAAACTTCACTTTTTTTTGTCTTCGATCCCCTTTTGATACAGTTACATACATTTTTGGGATCCCTCTAAACTGTCTACGTTTAGACTACACGCATTTTTGCACTCAAAAAACCTACATACCTTTTATCACGTTTGCCTTTTTAAAATTGGTTAAAATGCCGCCTAAGAGAAGAAAAAGAGCAGCAAGGGCAAGTGAAACCACAGAGCAAATTTCGTTGCGCCTTTTCAAGTTCTGCTGCCCGTATCTCCTCGGAAAGTACCGCTGAACGGACTGAAAGGCTGGCATCAGTAGCATCAGTTATGTCATCACGACACGCTAGACTTTCAACTGAAGAGCGTTTAGTACAGAATTCACAGGACGCAATATGCGTTTCTAGGGCCAAGGCTTCCGAGTCCCCAACACAGACAAACCTTCGGTGTTTAAGGAATGCCAGAGCTATAGCATGTTCTAGAGCTTTAGAAAGCCCTGAACAAACCACCTCGAGTCGTCTTAGGAATGCTAGGGCTACAGCATCTTCCAGGGTTTCGGAACAACCTCAACAAACCGCTATTCGTCGTTTAAGAAATGCCAGCGCTACTGCCTCTGCCAGAACTTTAGAAAGTCCTGTGCAGACCGCTAATTGGCGTTTGAGGAATTCCAGATCTACTGCGTCTGCCAGAGCTTCAGAAAGCCCTGGGGTACGGCTAGCACGGCTCAACAACAATGGCCAAATCGCAAGGACAGACGTTCAGCGTCGCGGGTCTGCATTTAGGTGAACAGTATTTCGCCCATGGACAGCTTTACGTAGGCTGCTTCCGAGTCGGGAGTAAGGATAACGTTTACGTTTACTCTCCAACAAACAAAGCTAAAAATATTGCCAACGCAGAAGTCCTATAGCCCATGGTCGGTCACGTTTAAACGCAATGCACACATCTTTATGACAGCTGCATCGTAGGTTCCTTCATTTTTGAACCTGGTTTATTTAAAGGTCGTCGTAGTATCCACTTGCCATTACTAAGACATTTCATTAAAGGTTGTCTTGCTCACCAGATGCTCCCTTATCACTTAAACCCCACCATAGCTGCATTCGCACTTACATGTTGACCACGTAAACATATTCAGTTGCAACACAAAACCAATTGGTGGGAAGGTGGATTCGTTTGTCAGAGAAGTCGAGTGCATCCATGCAATTCAGGCCTCAGCAAAAAGATAATAAATGAATAGCAGCATGCAGAGTTATAATATGCATTCTCTGCTGTACACCGTTGGTGTGCTTCTCCCCTTACCATAAGGGTTCATTTAGGTAACGCTACGTGCACTTCATGCTCGCCTCAACTGTCTATTAAAAACTACAAAAAAATTTGTGCCACTTACAAGTACTCGCCCCAGCACCTTCCCATACTTCTGTTATGTGGTTCTGTTTGCAGTAGTGGCAGCACCGTCTTTGGGGCAAAAGACGCGTCTACCTTTCACACTATTGCGTTTTACTACGTTGCAACTGACACAGGGCTCTCATGTAATGTCTTGCACTCAGGGATAATCAAACCATCCCATCGGAATACAAAGCCATCTGTTGCAACTCACCAAAAACTTCCTAAGGCCCGTGTTCGTATGGACAGTTTAGTCTCATTTTCTCATGCTTTTATTGCTGTAATAAAATGTACCTCACATGAGATCGTTATTTTAATCTCGTTCTTCATTGTAACTACTCAGAAACCCCAGTCTAAACCGTTCTGGGTATGACGGTAAACTACATCCGCGTCCTGGGTAAGACGATAAACTATACCCGCATCCTGGGTATAACGATAAACTACATCCGCGTCCTGGTTAAGACGATAAGCTACATCCAACAGCAAGGCCTCTCAACAGAAGTTTTTGTGGAGCGTGGAACCACTTCTTAATTTGCTGGTGTTCCTAGGTCCATCCTGACCCGAGGTGGTAGCATCAGTTAGGGTCCCAGCTATGGGCAAATAGTTAACCCCCAAACTGGGGTTTAAGCACTATGAAAGTGTAAATATAGGTTTTAATACCAGCAATAGGTTTTTCTAAAATAACATTACCAGCAATACATTATTATCAGCAATACATTTTTGAAAAAAAGTATTACCAGCACTACATTTTTGAAAAGAAATATTACAAGGAATAAAAAACTTGTCAGCATTAAATAATCCATTGATGTTGATATGCCTTAAAACGAAATAAACAAATGCAAACTGATTTCTTACAAAGAATACATATTCTGTTCATATGAACCTATCCCCAAAATCTTGTCAGCATTAAATAACCCATTGAGGTTAATATGCTGAAAAACAAAATAAACCAAAGAAAACTGATTTCTTACAAAGAATACATATTCTGTTCATATGAACCTATCCCCAAAATCTTGTCAGCATTAAATAACCCATTGAGGTTAATATGCTGTAAAACAAAATAAACCAAAGCAAACTGATTTCTTACAAAGAATACATATTCTGTTCATATGAACCTATCCCCAAAATCTTGTCAGCATTAAATAACCCATTGAGGTTAATATGCTGTAAAACAAAAAAACAAAAATAAACCAAAAATACAAACTGATTTCTTACAAAGAATACATATTCTGTTCAAATGAACCTATCAAAGAAAAATCTTGTCAGCATTAAATAACCCATTGAGGTTAATATGCTGTAAAAAAACAAAATAAACCAAAAAAATATGAACCTATCCCCAAAATTTCAGCATTAAATAACCCATTGAGGTTAGAATACATATTCTGTTCATATGAACCTATCCCCAAAATCTTGTCAGCATTAAATAACCCATTGAGGTTAATATGCTGTAAAACAAAATAAACCAAAGCAAACTGATTTCTTACAAAGAATACATATTCTATTCATATGAACCTATCCTGTAAAAAAAATAAACCAAAGCAAACTGATTTTGAATACATATTCTGTTCATTAACCTATCCCCAAAATCTTGTCAGCATTAAATAAAATAATATGCTGTAAAACAAAATAAACCAAAGCAAACTGATTTCTTACAAAGAATACATATTCTGTTCATATGAACCTATCTAAAAAATCTTGTCAGCATTAAATAACCCATTGAGGTTAATATGCTGTAAAACAAAATAAACCAAAGCAAACTGATTTCTTACAAAGAATACATATTCTATTCATATGAACCTATCCTAAAAATCTTGTCAGCATTAAATAACCCATTGAGGTTAATATGCTGTAAAACAAAATAAACCAAAGCAAACTGATTTCTTACAAAAAAGAATACATATTCTGTTCATACGAACCTATCCTAAAAATCTTGTTGGCATTAAATAACCCATATTCTGTTTCAAACAAAATAAACCAAAGCAAACTGATTTCTTACAAAGAAAATTCTGTTCAGAACCTATTAAAAATCTTGTCAGCATTAAATAACCCATTGATCAAACTGATTTCTTACAAAAGAATACATTGTTCATATGAACCTATCCCAAAACATTAAATAAAACAAAATAAACCAAAGCAAACTGATTTCTTACAAAGAATACATATTCTGTTCATATGAACCTATCTAAAAAATCTTGTCAGCATTAAATAACCCATTGAGATGTTGTAAATATGTCGTAAAACAAAATAAACCAAACCAAACTGATTTTTATATGCTGTAAAAAGAATACAAATATTTTATTCAAAGAATACATATTCCTGAACCTAAAAATCTTGTCAGCATTAAATAACCCATTGAGGTTAATATGCTGTAAAACAAAATAAACCAAAGCAAACTGATTTCTTACAAAGAATACATATTCTGTTCATATGAACCTATCCTAAAAATCTTGTCAGCATTAAATAACCCATTGAGATGTTGATATGCTGTAAAAACAAAATAAACCAAACCAAACTGATTTCTTACAAAGAATACATATTCTATTCATAGAACCTATCCTAAAAATCTTGTCAGCATTAAATAACCCATTGAGTGTTAATATGCCGTAAAACAAAATAAACAAAAGCAAACTGATTTCTTACAAAGAATACATATTCTGTTCATATGAACCTATCCTAAAAAATCTTGTCAGCATTAAATAACCCATAGAGATGTTGATATGTCAAAATCTTAAAAACAAAATAAACCAAACCAAAACAAATTTCTTACAAAGAATACATATTCTATTCATATGAACCTATCCTAAAAAATCTTGTCAGCATTAAATGACCCATTGAGGTGTTGATATGCCGTAAAACAAAATATAACCAAACCCTGAACAAATTGATTTCTTACATAGAATATATATTCTGTTCATACGAACCTATCCTAAAAATTGTCAGCATTAAATAACCCATAGAGATGTTGATATGTCGTAAAACAAAATAAACCAAACCAAACTGATTTCTTACAAAGAATACATATTCTATTCATACGAACCTATCCTAAAAATGTTGTCAGCATTAAATAACCCATTGAGGTTGATATCAAACTGATTTCTTGAGGTTTGTAAAACAAAATAAACCAAAGCAAACTGATTTCTTACAAAGAATACATATTCTGTTCATATGAACCTATCCCTAAAAATCTTGTCAGCATTAAATAACCCATTGAGATGTTGATATGCTGTAAAAACAAAATAAACCAAAGCAAACTGATTTCTTACAAAGAATACATATTCTGTTCATATGAACCTATCCTAAAAATCTTGTCAGCATTAAATAACCCATTGAGATGTTGATATGTCGTAAAACAAAATAAACCAAACCAAACTGATTTCTTACAAAGAATACATATTCTGTTCATATGAACCTATCCTAAAAATCTTGTCAGCATTAAATAACCCATTGAGGTTTGATATGTCGTAAAACAAAATAAACCAAACCAAACTGATTTCTTACAAAGAATACATATTCTGTTCATATGAACCTATCCTAAAAATCTTGTCAGCATTAAATAACCCATTGAGATGTTGATATGCTGTAAAACAAAATAAACCAAAGCAAACTGATTTCTTACAAAGAATACATATTCTATTCATAGGACCTATCCTAAAAATGTTGTCAGCATTAAATAACCCATTGAGATGTTGATATGTCGTAAAACAAAATAAACCAAAGCAAACTGATTTCTTACAAAGAATACATATTCTGTTCATATGAACCTATCCTAAAAATCTTGTCAGCATTAAATAACCCATTGAGGTGTTGATATGTCGTAAAACAAAATAAACCAAAAGCAAACTGATTTCTTACAAAGAATACATATTCTGTTCATATGAACCTATCCTAAAAATCTTGTCAGCATTAAATAACCCATTGAGGTGTAATATGCTGTAAAACAAAATAAACCAAACCAAATTGATTTCTTACAAAATAAATACATATTCTGTTCATATGAACCTATCCTAAAAATCTTGTCAGCATTAAATAACCCATTGAGATGTTGATATGTCGTAAAACAAAATAAACCAAAACAAACTGATTTCTTACAAAGAATACATATTCTATTCATATGAACCTATCCTAAAAAATCTTGTCAGCATTAAATAACCCATTGAGGTGTTAAAACAAAATAAATGTAAAACAAAATAAACCAAAGCAAATTGATTTCTTACAAAGAATACATATTCTGTTCATATGAACCTATCCTAAAAAAATCTTGTTGGCATTAAATAACCCATAGAGATGTTGATATGTCGTAAAACAAAATAAACCAAACCAAACTGATTTCTTACAAAGAATACATATTCTATTCATACGAACCTATCCTAAAAATGTTGTCAGCATTAAATAACCCATTGAGGTGTTGATATGCCGTAAAACAAAATAAACCAAAGCAAATTGATTTCTTACAAAGAATACATATTCTGTTCATACGAACCTATCCTAAAAATCTTGTTGGCATTAAATAACCCATAGAGATGTTGATATGTCGTAAAACAAAATAAACCAAACCAAACTGATTTCTTACAAAGAATACATATTCTATTCATAGGACCTATCCTAAAAATGTTGTCAGCATTAAATAACCCATTGAGGTGTTGATATGCCGTAAAACAAAATAAACCAAAGCAAATTGATTTCTTACAAAGAATACATATTCTGTTCATATGAACCTATCCTAAAAAATCTTGTTGGCATTAAATAACCCATAGAGATGTTGATATGTCGTAAAACAAAATAAACCAAACCAAACTGATTTCTTACAAAGAATACATATTCTATTCATAGGACCTATCCTAAAAATGTTGTCAGCATTAAATAACCCATTGAGGTGTTGATATGCCGTAAAACAAAATAAACCAAAGCAAATTGATTTCTTACAAAGAATACATATTCTGTTCATACGAACCTATCCTAAAAATCTTGTTGGCATTAAATAACCCATAGAGATGTTGATATGTCGTAAAACAAAATAAACCAAACCAAACTGATTTCTTACAAAGAATACATATTCTATTCATACGAACCTATCCTAAAAATCTTGTCAGCATTAAATAACCCATTGAGGTGTTGATATGCCGTAAAACAAAATAAACCAAAGCAAATTGATTTCTTACAAAGAATACATATTCTGTTCATACGAACCTATCCTAAACCAAAAAATCTTGTTGGCATATTAAATAACCCATTGAGATGTTGATATGTCGTAAAACAAAATAAACCAAACCAAACTGATTTCTTACAAAGAATACATATTCTATTCATAGAACCTATCCTAAAAATGTTGTCAGCATTAAATAACCCATTGAGGTGTTGATATGCCGTAAAACAAAATAAACCAAAGCAAATTGATTTCTTACAAAGAATACATATTCTGTTCATACGAACCTATCCTAAAAATGTTGTCAGCATTAAATAACCCATAGAGATGTTGATATGTCGTAAAACAAAATAAACCAAACCAAACTGATTTCTTACAAAGAATACATATTCTATTCATAGGACCTATCCTAAAAATGTTGTCAGCATTAAATAACCCATTGAGGTGTTGATATGCCGTAAAACAAAATAAACCAAACCAAACTGATTTCTTACAAAGAATACATATTCTGTTCATATGAACCTATCCCCCAAAATCCATTAAAAATCTAATATGCTGTAAAAAAAAAAATAAACCCATTGATATTCTATTCATAGGAACCTATCCTAAAAATCTTGTCAGCATTAAATGCTGTAAAACAAAATAAACCAAACCAAACTGATTTCTTACAAAGAATACATATTCTGTTCATATGAACCTATCCTAAAAATCTTGTCAGCATTAAATAACCCATTGAGGTTTGATATGCCGTAAAACAAAATAAACCAAAAGCAAACTGATTTCTTACAAAGAATACATATTCTGTTCATATGAACCTATCCCCAAAATCTTGTTGGCATTAAATAACCCATTGAGATGTTGATATGTCGTAAAAACAAAATAAACCAAACCAAACTGATTTCTTACAAAGAATACATATTCTGTTCATATGAACCTATCCTAAAAATCTTGTCAGCATTAAATAACCCATTGAGGTGTTGATATGCTGTAAAACAAAATAAACCAAAGCAAACTGATTTCTTACAAAGAATACATATTCTGTTCATATGAACCTATCCTAAAAATCTTGTCAGCATTAAATAACCCATAAAACAAAATAAACCAAAGCAAAGGTGTTGATATGTCAGCATTAAAAAACAAAATAAACCAAACCAAAACTGATTTCTTACAAAGAATACATATTCTGTTCATATGAACCTATCCTAAAAATCTTGTCAGCATTAAATAACCCATTGAGATGTTGATATGCTGTCAGCATTAAAAACAAAATAAACCAAATCAAACTGATTTCTTACAAAGAATACATATTCTGTTCATATGAACCTATCCTAAAAATCTTGTCAGCATTAAATAACCCATTGAGATGTTGATATGTCGTAAAACAAAATAAACCAAATCAAACTGATTTCTTACAAAGAATACATATTCTGTTCATATGAACCTATCCTAAAATCTTGTCAGCATTAAATAACCCATTGAGTGTTGATATGTCGTAAAACAAAATAAACCAAAGCAAACTGATTTCTTACAAAGAATACATATTCTGTTCATATGAACCTATCCTAAAAATCTTGTCAGCATTAAATAACCCATTGAGATGTTGATATAAAAACAAAAACAAAATAAACCAAACCAAACTGATTTCTTACAAAGAATACATATTCTGTTCATATGAACCTATCCTAAAAATCTTGTCAGCATTAAATAACCCATTGAGGTGTTAATATGCTGTAAAACAAAATAAACCAAAGCAAACTGATTTCTTACAAAGAATACATATTCTGTTCATACGAACCTATCCTAAAAAATCTTGTCAGCATTAAATAACCCATTGAGATGTTAATATGCCGTAAAAACAAAATAAACCAAACCAAACTGATTTCTTACAAAGAATACATATTCTATTCATATGAACCTATCCTAAAAATCTTGTCAGCATTAAATAACCCATTGAGGTGTTGATATGCTGTAAAACAAAATAAACCAAATCAAACTGATTTCTTACAAAGAATACATATTCTGTTCATATGAACCTATCCTAAAAAATCTTGTCAGCATTAAATAACCCATTGAGATGTTGATATGCCGTAAAAACAAAATAAACCAAATCAAACTGATTTCTTACAAAGAATACATATTCTGTTCATATGAACCTATCCCTTGTCAGCATTAAAAACCCTTGATATGCTGTAAAACAAAATAAACCAAAAGCATTAAATAATTCCATTGAACCTATCCCATTAAAAATCTTGTTGATAAATAACCCGTGAAAAAAAAATAAAATAAACCAAAGCAAACTGATTTTCTTACAAAGAATACATATTCTATTCATATGAACCTATCCTAAAAATCTTGTCAGCATTAAATAACCCATTGAGATGTTGATATGTCGTAAAAACAAAATAAACCAAAGCAAACTGATTTCTTACAAAGAATACATATTCTATTCATACGAACCTATCCTACAAAAAAATCTTGTCAGCATTAAATAACCCATTGAGATGTTGATATGTCGTAAAAAACAAAATAAACCAAAGCAAACTGATTTCTTACAAAGAATACATATTCTATTCATATGAACCTATCCTAAAAATCTTGTCAGCATTAAATAACCCATTGAGGTGTTGATATGCCGTAAAAAACAAAATAAACCAAAAGCAAACTGATTTCTTACAAAGAATACATATTCTGTTCATATGAACCTATCCTAAAAATCTTGTCAGCATTAAATAACCCATTGAGTTAATATGTTGATATGAACCTATCCCCAAAATCTTGTCAGCATTAAATAACCCATTGTAAAAACAAAATAAACCAAAGCAAACTGATTTCTTACAAAGAATACATATTCTATTCATAGGAACCTATCCTAAAAATCTTGTCAGCATTAAATAACCCATTGAGGTGTTGATATGTCGTAAAACAAAATAAACCAAAGCAAACTGATTTCTTACAAAGAATACATATTCTGTTCATATGAACCTATCCTAAAAATCTTGTCAGCATTAAATAACCCATTGAGATGTTGATATGTCGTAAAACAAAATAAACCAAATCAAACTGATTTCTTACAAAGAATACATATTCTGTTCATATGAACCTATCCTAAAAATCTTGTCAGCATTAAATAACCCATTGAGATGTTGATATGCGTAAAACAAAATAAACCAAACCAAACTGATTTCTTACAAAGAATACATATTCTGTTCATATGAACCTATCCCCAAAAATCTTGTCAGCATTAAATAACCCATTGAGATGTTGATATGTCGTAAAACAAAAATAAACCAAATCAAACTGATTTCTTACAAAGAATACATATTCTGTTCATATGAACCTATCCTAAAAATCTTGTCAGCATTAAATAACCCATTGAGGTGTTGATATGCCGTAAAACAAAATAAACCAAATCAAACTGATTTCTTACAAAGAATACATATTCTGTTCATATGAACCTATCCTAAAAATCTTGTCAGCATTAAATAACCCATTGAATGTTGATATGTCGTAAAACAAAATAAACCAAACCAAACTGATTTCTTACAAAGAATACATATTCTGTTCATACGAACCTATCCAGCAAAAAAAATCTTGTCAGCATTAAATAACCCATTGAGATGTTGATATGCCGTAAAACAAAATAAACCAAACCAAACTGATTTCTTACAAAGAATACATATTCTGTTCATATGAACCTATCCTAAAAATCTTGTCAGCATTAAATAACCCATTGAGGTTGATATGCCGTAAAACAAAATAAACCAAAAAAGCAAACTGATTTCTTACAAAGAATACATATTCTGTTCATATGAACCTATCCTAAAAAATATTTGTCAGCATTAAATAACCCATTGAATAATGTTGATATGTCGTAAAACAAAATAAACCAAACCAAACTGATTTTTTACAAAGAATACATATTCTGTTCATATGAACCTATCCTAAAAATCTTGTCAGCATTAAATAACCCATTGAGTGTTGATATGCTGTAAAACAAAATAAACCAAAGCAAACTGATTTCTTACAAAGAATACATATTCTGTTCATATGAACCTATCCCAAAAAATCTTGTCAGCATTAAATAACCCATTGAGGTGTTGATATGATTTCTTAAAAAAACAAAATAAACCAAACATTAAAAACTGATTTCTAAAAACAAACAAAGAATACATATTCTGTTCATATGAACCTATCCTAAAAAAATCTTGTCAGCATTAAATAACCCATTGAGGTGTTGATATGCCGTAAAACAAAATAAACCAAAGCAAACTGATTTCTTACAAAGAATACATATTCTGTTCATATGAACCTATCCTAAAAATCTTGTCAGCATTAAATAACCCATTGAGGTGTTGATATGCTGTAAAAACAAAATAAACCAAAGCAAACTGATTTCTTACAAAGAATACATATTCTGTTCATATGAACCTATCCTAAAAATCTTGTCAGCATTAAATAAACCATTGAGGTGTTGATATGCGGTAAAACAAAATAAACCAAAGCTGATCAACAAACTGATTTCTTATAAAGAATACATATTCTGTTCATACGAACCTATCCTAAAAATCTTGTTGGCATTAAATAACCCATAGAGAATGTTGATACATATTCTGTAAAACAAAATAAACCAAACCAAACTGATTTCTTACAAAGAATACATATTCTATTCATATGAACCTATCCTAAAAATCTTGTCAGCATTAAATAACCCATTGAGGTTAATATGTGTAAAACAAAATAAACCAAAGCAAATGATTTCTTAAAACAAAATAAACCTAAAAAACCAAGGTGTTGATTTCGTAAAAACAAAATAAACCAAACCAAAATACAAAGAATACATATTCTGTTCATGAACCTATCCTAAAAATCTTGTCAGCATTAAATAACCCATTGAGGTTAATATGTCGTAAAACAAAATAAACCAAATCAAACTGATTTCTTACAAAGAATACATATTCTGTTCATATGAACCTATCCTAAAAATCTTGTCAGCATTAAATAACCCATTGAGTGTTAAATATGCCGTAAAAAAAAAATAAACCAAAGCAAACTGATTTCTTACAAAGAATACATATTCTGTTCATATGAACCTATCCTAAAAATCTTGTTGGCATTAAATAACCCATTGAGATGTTGATATGTCGTAAAACAAAATAAACCAAACCAAACTGATTTCTTACAAAGAATACATATTCTATTCATATGAACCTATCCTAAAAATCTTGTCATCATTAAATAAGGCTGTTAAATAAACCCATTGAGGTGTTGCATTAAATATGCCGTAAAACAAAATAAACCAAAAGCAAACTGATTTCTTACAAAGAATACATATTCTGTTCATATGAACCTATCCTAAAAATCTTGTTGGCATTAAATAACCCATTGAGATGTTAATATGTCGTAAAACAAAATAAACCAAACCAAACTGATTTCTTACAAAGAATACATATTCTATTCATATGAACCTATCCCTAAAAATCTTGTCAGCATTAAATAACCCATTGAGGGTTGATATGCTGTAAAACAAAATAAACCAAAGCAAACTGATTTCTTACAAAGAATACATATTCTGTTCATATGAACCTATCCTAAAAATCTTGTTGGCATTAAATAACCCATTGAGATGTTAATATGCTGTAAAACAAAATAAACCAAACCAAACTGATTTCTTACAAAGAATACATATTCTGTTCATATGAATATGAACCTATCCATTAAAAATCTTGTCAGCATTAAATAAACCCATTGAGGGTTAATATGCTTGTCAGCATTAAAACAAAATAAACCAAACCAAACTGATTTCTTACAAAGAATACATATTCTGTTCATATGAACCTATCCTAAAAATCTTGTCAGCATTAAATAACCCATTGAGGTTAATATGCTGTAAAACAAAAATAAACCAAAGCAAACTGATTTCTTACAAAGAATACATATTCTGTTCATATGAACCTATCCCAAAATCTTGTCAGCATTAAATAACCCATTGAGGTTAATATGCTGTAAAAACAAAATAAACCAAAGCAAACTGATTTCTTACAAAGAATACATATTCTGTTATGAACCTATCCCCAAAATCTTGTCAGCATTAAATAACCCATTGAGGTTAATATAAAAACAAAATAAACCAAAGCAAAATTTCTTACAAAGAATACATATTCTGTTCAAATGAACCTATCCCCAAAATCTTGTCAGCATTAAATAACCCATTGATGTAAAACAAAATAAACCAAAGCAAACTGATTTCTTACAAAGAATACATATTCTGTTCATATGAACCTATCCAAAAAATCTTGTCAGCATTAAATAACCCATGTAAAAAACAAAATAAACCAAAGCAAACTGATTTCTTACAAAGAATACATATTCTGTTCATATGAACCTATCCTAAAAATCTTGTCAGCATTAAATAACCCATTGAGGTTAATATGCCGTAAAACAAAATAAACCAAAAGCAAACTGATTTCTTACAAAGAATACATATTCTGTTCATATGAACCTATCCCCAAAATCTTGTCAGCATCCCATTGAGGTTAATATGCTGTAAAAACAAAATAAACCAAAGCAAACTAACCCATTGAGGTTTGTAAAACAAAATAAACCAAAGCAAACTGATTTCTTACAAAGAATACATATTCTGTTCATATGAACCTATCCCTAAAAAATCTTGTCAGCATTAAATAACCCATTGAGGTTAATATGCTGTAAAAACAAAATAAACCAAAGCAAACTGATTTCTTACAAAGAATACATATTCTGTTCATATGAACCTATCCTAAAAAAGCATTAAATAACCCATTGAGGTTAATATGCTGTAAAACAAAATAAACCAAATCAAACTGATTTCTTACAAAGAATACATATTCTGTTCATATGAACCTATCCCCAAAATCTTGTCAGCATTAAATAACCCATTGAGGTTAATATGCTGTAAAACAAAATAAACCAAATCAAACTGATTTCTTACAAAGAATACATATTCTGTTCATATGAACCTATCCCCAAAATCTTGTCAGCATTAAATAACCCATTGATATGCTGTAAAAACAAAATAAACCAAAGCAAACTGATTTCTTACAAAGAATACATATTCTATTCATATGAACCTATCCTAAAATCTTGTCAGCATTAAATAACCCATTGAGGTTAATATGCTGTAATAAAAACAAAATAAACCAAATGCAAACTGAAACAAAAATAAACCCCAAAAAGCAAATTGAGGTTTTCTGTAAAAACAAAATAAACCAAAGCAAACTGATTTCTTACAAAGAATACATATTCTGTTCATATGAACCTATCCCCAAAATCTTGTCAGCATTAAATAACCCATTGAGGTTAATATGCTGTAAAACAAAATAAACCAAAGCAAACTGATTTCTTACAAAGAATACATATTCTATTCATATGAACCTATCCTAAAAATCTTGTCAGCATTAAATAACCCATTGAGGTTAATATGCTGTAAAACAAAATAAACCAAAGCAAACTGATTTCTTACAAAGAATACATATTCTGTTCATAAATCCCCAAAATCTTGTCAGCATTAAATAACCCATTGAGGTTAATATGCTGTAAAACAAAATAAACCAAAGCAAACTGATTTCTTACAAAAGAATACATATTCTGTTCATTGAGGTTAATACGAACCAAAACAAACTATCCAAAAAAAATCATTGAACCTATCCCCAAAAGCATTAAATAACCCATTGAGGTTAATATGCTGTAAAACAAAATAAACCAAAGCAAACTGATTTCTTACAAAGAATACATATTCTATTCATATGAACCTATCCTAAAAATCTTGTCGGCATTAAATAACCCATTGAGTTTGATATGCCGTAAAGCAAACCAAATCAAACCTAAAGTGTATCGGAAAATCTGGTTTCATTATAAAATAAAGTGATGAGGACCTATCAGATTTTGAGTGAATGTGTGTTTTCTTTCTTTCTTTTTTTCTTTTTAACCTTAGAATAACTTTTAACGCAGTCATGGGCAATATTTTCCGAACAGTGGGCCGCATAAGATATTGCTAATAATAAGGCGGTCCGCACTACTAAATAAGATTCATGGTAATTTTTCGTTGATGGCGCCTCAGCCAATTAGTAAAATTAGTAGTAATACATTTTTGAAAATAAAAAAAAATATTAGCAGCAATAAAAATCTTGTCGGCATTAAATAACCCATTGAGATGTTGATATGCCGGAAAATCAAACCAAACCAAACCAAACCTAATCTACGGACTTTAGTCAACATCGCAGAACAAAAATAAAGAATAAGCTATCGGGGGATTGTTCTTGTTCTTCTTCTTTCTTTTTGACGTGTTTCTTCAGGACGTGACTGATCATGGTTCTCCACTACTTCCTGTCATTTGTAACTCTATGTTTGTCCTCTTTCGATACTTTACCATCCCACTTTGTTCCTGTCCTACCATCTACTCACACAATCTCATAAGTTAGGGGACACGTTGTTTTCCTTTGCCTTTCTTGGCTTCACTGTCCTGTGAGTATCAAATTCTCTAGGTAACCTTTCTTCGAGCAAGGTGCGTCGTACAACTAAAAGGATTCAAAGTAATTTTTCGTAGTAGGTACCTCAGCTATTTTCACTACAAAAGACCATATGCGTAAGCATATTCCTTAGAAATGGTAGGAAAGTTTTATTTTTTAGAAAAGTTTTTTTTTAAAGTTTTAATACAATATTATCTCTGATGACAGTCTGATCATAACATGTCACTGCTTAGGAATTATTTTTAATTTATTCATCTGAAAATGAAAACATTTCTTCTTTAGAGAGAAAACTCTTTTGAAAGTTTCCTGTTTCAATAGTTGCCTATATTTCTGAGATGAGGTATTGTAACTATTTAAACTATTTACATTGTTCGGACTGTTGTCCTCAACTTCCTTGCCATATTCACGACGTTTCGGCCGTTGTACGTTCCGGCCTTCTTCAGGATATCTATATTTCTGAGATGAGGTATTTCAATTATTTACACTACTTACGTTGTTCTAACTACTGTTCCTATCTTCGTTGCCATATTCACGACGTTTCGGCCGTTGTACGCTCCGGCTTTATTCAGGATATCCATATTTCTGAGATGAGGTATTGTAATTATTTACACTATTTAAATTGTTCAGACTGTTGTTCTCATCTTCATTGTCATAATCACGGCGTTTCGGCCGTTGTACGCTTCGGCCTTCTTCAGGATATCCATATTTCTGAGATGAGCTATTGTAACTATTTACAATATTTGCATTGTTAGGACTGTTCTCATCTTTGTTCCCATATTCACGACGTTTCGGCCGTTGTACGTTCCGATCTTCTTCAAGATATATATATTTCTGAGATGAGCTATTGAAAACTATTTGCACCATTTACATTGTTCGAATTTTTGTACTCAACTTCATTGCCATATTCACGACATTTCGGCCGTCGTACTTTCTGGCCTTCTTCAGGATATCTATATTTCTGAGATGAGGTATTGTAGTTATTTACACTATTTACGTTGTTCTGCCTGTTGTTCTCATCTTTGTTGCCATATTCACCACGTTTCGACCATTGTACGCTCCGGCCTTCTTCAGTATATCTCTATTTCTGAGATGAGGTATTGCAATTATTTACATTATTTACATTGTTTGGACTGTTTTCATCTTCGTTGACATATTCACGACGTTTCGAACGTTGTACGCTCCGGCCCTTCTTCAGGATATCTATATTTCTGAGATGAGGTATTTTAATTATTTACACTATTTACGTTGTTCTGACTGTTGTTCTCATCTTCGTGGCCATATTCACGACGTTTCGGAGGTGAACAAAAAACTTGGCGAAAAAAAAGTGTCCTCGGCCTTTATTTTTAATTATTTTTTCGGCCGGTGGACGAAATAAATGGTTCGGTTCGAAATTCCAACGTACATCACCTGAAGAGTGTCGGGACGTACAACGTTCGAAGCGTTATGATCATCTTAATTTCAGTTGCATTTCATCGCAGCTACCCAAACACTCGATCTACGGAGATTAGTAAATAGTGTGGATTGGAAATAAGGAACAAACATTTTGGCGAGATTAGAAATTGCATCCGTTTTGCCTCGAGAAGCCTATTTTAACGCGACATCTTTCTTTTTATACTTTTAGCTACAGAAACAAAAAGTTGCAGAAGATCAAATCTAAACGTATAAGGTAATAATTTGTGTTTTTTTTATTCATCACTCAGCTGCGCCATATATACTGTTTTGTTTTGCTGAAGTGTAAAGAACGGAGAATATACTGCGCAGGTTCAAAAGTAGAAAGGACCTGCTTTGAAAATCAGCTTTCTAAATAATGGCTGTTTTCCTAACGTCAATGTTTGCCTATAGAATGTAATGCATCAATCTCCGATACAGGAGAGATACATTTTCTTAACGACAAGACAGGTCCACATTATGCATACATTTAAAAGTTGGATCTTTTATTCTGGGTTGCTTTAAAAACAAGTAATGTGAAAGATGTCCGAATCGAAGAAAATGTGAGTGATAATTATTTATTATCTAACATCGACACTGAATCTTGAAATCAAGAAGTGATTTATTGAAATGCGGAGAATTTTATAGCAGTAATTTGGTTAATGCATCCAGACAAGATTATCCATCAAAACGATAGGTTGATAAATATTTATAAATTATCTGTATTTCGCATGTCTTTGTGCGTAAAAAGAATCCAACACCCATTGTCATTTGCATGCATATCTGACTGATTGGAATCAAAGAAACGCTTTCCTGACAACATTTCTTTCCGAGCACAACTTGTGCCTATTTTGAGTGCTTCCATGCATACATTTCCAACTTGAAAAGACAATGTAATAATATATAACATTTCCTGTTCCTTACTTAATTCCTTCCTACTTACGTAAGTTAAGTTTTGATTCTTCAAATATGTTTTGTCATTCCTTCCGACATACGTAAGTAAAGCTTTCATTCATCTATAATATTTTTTTTTTCTATTCATTCCGACATACGGAAGTGAAGCTTTCATTCATCTATAAATTTTTTTTTATTCATTCCGACATATGGAAGTGAATTTTTTTATTCAGACATACGGAAGTGAAGCTTTTTTTTCTATAATATTTTTTAACCATTCTGACATACGGAAGGTTTCATGAATCCATAATATTTTTCTTATTTTATTCATCTTTTATTCATCTATAATTTTTTAACCATTCTGACATAGGTTTCATTAATCCATAAATTTTTCTTATTATTCCATAATATTTTTTCTTATTCATTCGACATACGGAAGTGAAGCTTTTATTCATCTATAATATTTTTTTATCCATTCTGACATACGTAAGTAAAGGTTTCATTAATCCATAATATTTTTTCTTATTCATTCGACATACGGAAGTGAAGCTTTTATTCATCTATAATATTTTTTTATTCACATACGTAAGGTTTCATTAATTTTTTTATCCATTCTGACATACGTAAGCTTTTATTCATCTATAAATTTTTTTTATCCATTCTCATTAATCCATTAATAATATATTTTTTTTATTCATTCGACATACGGAAGTGAAGCTTTTATTCATCTATAATATTTTTTATCCATTCTGACATACGTAAGTAATCCAAATATTTTTTTCTTATTATTCCATAATAGCTTTTTTTTCTTATTCATTCGACATACGGAATTAATCCATAATATTTTTCTTATTTATTCGACATCTGAAGCTTTTATTCATCTATAATATTTTTTTTATTATTCATTCCGATATATGTAAATGAAGAATATTTTTTGTTATCCATTTCGACATACGGAAGTTAAACTTTGATTCCTTTGATTCAAATAATAATTTTTGACATTCATTTTTATATGTTAAGAAATGGAAGATTGTAGTTTATAACAGTAAATTCGACCTTGTCTACCATAAGGTTCATGGTGGCCGAGTGGTTAAGGCATGTCAGCGTATATGACAGTTCCGTATAGGATGCAGGTTCGAATCCTGTCTATGAACGAATATTTTCTATGAAAATTTCTCGGACATTCAGGCCGGTAAATGTTATTTAATACTGTTTATCTTAAACAGAGCATTTGCTTAAATACTTGTATCTATAAAATAACAACGTTAAACATAAATAAAAATGTCTTTAATATATAATTCATTTTTATATAGATTTGTTTTTCACGTACATCAAAAACGGAGATATAATTAAAATCAATATATGAATTTCATATCTAAAATCACCATGAGTTTGTCTTTTATATTTGGGTTATTTTTCAACAAAGTAGCTGGATTTTTTAATGTGTAGGGCAAATTGCTCCAAGAACAGTTTAAATTTTAATTAAATTTAGCTTAACATTTCCTTATATAACATATAGAGTAACTTATCACTTAACAAATACTTATGATATCTGTTGAATCGTTAAAAGAGCCACGTTGACAAATTTTAATCATTATTTTGATTGATTTGTTTTTACGGCTTATCAACCCTTTGCAGGTTATTTAAAACCAGAAAATATTTTTAGATTGTAAGAGTTTTTTGTGATAATAATGTTTTATTAATACAATTTTTAATAATTAATCCATAGCTGGGGGTAAGAAAAACTGGTTTCATACCTTCCCCAAGGGTATTTGCGCGTAACAAACGAAATGTGTTAACTCAAGACTTGTGAGTGAGATTGGCTAGACGAAACTGCTTGGAAGCCGAATGAAGACACAAGTCATCGTGACCGAGGGTTGGCGCGTACGGCAGATTATTCGCTCTCTCCCAGAAAGTGCAACTAAGGTCGGTTCAGTAAAGTTAGTTTGCAAACCACAGATGGGTTCTGTGTGTGTTGAACAAGCACAAATATAACTGAGAAACCTCCTGCATAAGGGATGTGGGGGGGGTAATTTACATTTTTTTTACTCAGCCTCATATGCACTTAAGAAAATTTTTTTGATATGTAAGCAAGGGCTTAAGACTTCGGATTTCTGGTTTAAAAGGACCCAGAAATGTCATAATCGCTAACTTTTTTTCTCCATTAGCAGCGGTTGTAAATATAGTTGTGATTGTTGTATGGTTTTGATTTAAAATAAAAATTAAATTTTTTTTCTCTTTCCGTTACATCCAACGTCGTACATTTGTTTATTTATTTTTTTAAAATAATAATGTAGCTTCGTTTAGTCTTTTAAAAAATAAAAAATAAAAATTAGGTAGTCATTTGATAAAAAATCGCCTGAGGATACCGTAAGGTTGAAACCAAGGTAGCAGATTCAACTCACTCATTGATTTTACTGATTTTATATATATATATATATATATATATATATATATATATATATATATATATATATATATTTGATTTGTAACCTGTAATCGATATTAAATTTGTCAAATTTTTTTCAATTACACAGCGGCCCTTTCAGTAAATGTAGTTCAATTTTATTTTCCTTCGCCCCATCTCTCTCCCCCACCTCATCTTTCCCTCCCTCTTATTCTGATCTTCAACATTAAATCGTCTATGGTGTGTGTATGTCACCACGAAATGTATCTTTATGCATTAGACATCCGACAACATTCATATTTCTCTTAATTAAACCCCTTCCACTCACCTCTCCTAAAAGTCTCACTGTTAAGGTTTAACCTCCCTCCTTCTCTAGACTCTAAATTCTGTTTTTATTTCCGGAGTTGTTTTTACTGTTTTCTTTTTGAATTTGTAGGTCTGATGAATTGGATCGTATTTACGATTCCAATGGAATAAATTATGTCCATGGAATATTAGTGTTTAAGCCTTTTTTATATATATATATATATATATATATATATATATATATATATATATATATATATATACGTATTTCATGAATGTTGCACCAAGAAATCCGTGGGTAATATGAAGAAAAAAAATCATCTTTCACGATAAATATTTATTTTCCCCAAAAAAGCGTCTTCTTTGTCAATGCACTTAACAGTGTGCATCTATTATTGTCATAGATTAAACAGTATACAGTGAAAATTTCAGATCAAATTTCAGTTTATAACTGCTTCAGGCTGCAAACTTATTAATCCAGCATTATGATAATACAGCCATCTTAACTTATCCGCTTTATTACTGTCCAGCAGATCGATAAGTCGATAGACATTAGTTATTGTTTTGTACACACTGTTTTAACTGAGATCTTGGGATGAGCAAGCTGTCTGCACGATGAGACCCAAGAATGCTGACACCAGAGGAGAAGCTGAAAAGTATTTACATTTTCAGGACACTTCTGATTCGCTTCCAGGCTGACCCTGAGAATTTCCAGCGCAGATTAGTAACTCAAGATGAAACTTGGGTTCACCACTTCGAACCTGAATCAAAGATTCTAAGCAAACAACGGAAACAGTTCTTCACCCCGAAGAATTTCAAGTAGGCAGCGTCTGGTTGGCAAGATGATGGCTTCTGTTAATTTTTTTTTTTCTTTTGTGGGATTTTTTTTTCGGCGGGGATTCTGCAGTCGCAATCTTGATAGACTATCTGGAAAAGGGGAAAAATATTAATGGACAGTAACGTGCATCAGAATTAAGACACGTGGAGGAAGCAATCAATTCAAAACACAGAGGGAAGCTGAGGACAGTTATGCTCTTGCTCTAAAATAATGCTCCCATCCACACTGCTCAGATTGCAATAGCTGAATCAGCCAAGCCTGTCTTTGGATTGCTACCTCATCCCCCTTACTCACCTGATTTAGCTCCACCTGACTTCTTCCCTTTTCCTCAACTCAAATCTCACCTGCGTGTTCGCCATTTTCAAATATAACTATAACCTCTGCCAACGGAAACAAAAATAGCGATTATGACAAGTCCATACGGTAAATGGCATCAAAGGTTGAGTTTTTTGGAAGACCTGACCGAGTGTATGCTTCTATGCTGTTCCTGCCGCGCTTGAATTCTGAAGCCCACTTCACAGTTGCATAGGAAAGGGAGTCCTCAGCAAGTGTCTGTACCATATCCTCACGGATTTCGTTGGTTGTCATACCTTTCTTTTGCAGATATCTTATGACAGTTTGGACCTCTTTTTTTTGCCCATTTTTAGATCTGTCGCACACCTCTCGTCTTTGTATGGAATCGGAATTAGTCTTTTTTCTAGTTTATAAGAAGTGGTAGTGTGATGCCACAACAAAAATGTTCAGCTATGGCTCTTCTTTCTGAGTGAGGCTTAGAACTTTTTGAACCACCTTCATAGTTCGAAATTAAGACTAAACTAAAAGCTTCAAGAAAGGTTTTCCGTTAAAAATACATTTCAAACCTTAAGTATCATTTTTCTTTGGTGGTGGGTGCCTGTACACACACACACACATACACACACACATATATATATATATAATAAATCTTAAAGAGCCAGTAAAACCTAATAAGGTTTCGCTTAAACGTATCTTCAAGGTGTTTTACCTGAAGATCCGTTTATGTGAAACCTAGGTAGGTTTTACTGGCTCTTTTGGATTTATTTTATTTAGTCCCGCTCTACTTAGCATATTGAGCACTCTACGTTTTAGTCTTACTACTCGCTTGGTTATTTTTTTTTCTTTGAACTAAAGTCTTAAGGCACTGGGCGATTTGTTTTGCTCTGTTCAAATGTTTTTAATTCTTTCTTTTTTTTTTCTCCAATTTTTTTCTCGGGTACCAATTTGTTTTGACATATTTACAAGTTGTGCTATCCGAGCTTTTTTTTTTCCGACCGAGTATTACTTTATTATTATTATATATATATATATATATATATATATATATATATATATATATATATATATATGAGAGGAGAGGCGACGCCAGCGTCATCTGCAGCCTGCCAATTCCGCGCTACCGGGCATGTTTCCCTGCCACTTGTGGACTGAGAGCTTGTCGTTTCAGGATCGGACTGCTGTCTCATTTGGCAGCCCACAGAAGACGGACGGAGATGGATGGACAGCATCGTCATCGTCAGCAATGACGGACAGTCTGAGAGAGAGAGAGAGAAAGAGGAGAAAGAGAGAGAGAGGGAGAGAGAAAGAGATGTATATATATATGTATGTATATATATATATGTATATATATATACATATATATATATATATATTTATATATATATATATATATATGTATATATATATATATATATATATATATATATATATATATATATATATATATATATATATATATATATATATATATGCATGTATATATATATATATATATATATATATATATGGGTGTGTTATGGTCTCTTTGCGCCACCAATGACGTACAGCCTAAGAGATATATATGAGATAACGATATATATATTTTAAAATCAAGAGCCGTGTTGTGGAAATTGTATGACAAAGTTGAAAAGGTTTACTTGTGTCACGTGTCGTCCTTCAGGACTTCATTGGATTAAATTTGTTATGTTGGTAAGACTGCCCATGCGCACGACAGAGGCGTGCTGGGAATTTTAGAATTTAATTTTTTTTTTTATTTAGCTAAATTTATTTAGAGTCATTTTCTTTTTCTTTCCAACATTTTTCTAAGTAGGTATTCCACACTATTCATTCCTGGTAGATCTTTTAATATTACAGTGTAGAATACCTACTTACAAAAGCGATGGAAATAAGAATAAGAAGACTAAGTTAGGTACCTCCACTGATTTGGTATACGTAGGGTTTAAAATTATTTTTTAAAATGCAAAAGCTTACTTGAAGGGTTCATTTTAGTTTTAAATGAACGCTAAGGGATTTAAAATTTACTATTTCCAGTAAGCAAAATACTCTGTGATGTATTTCAAACAGAAATTATAGTAATCAGAATCAATTTTTTTTTATTGAAATCGATCAAAACGACCATTTTTGATACATTTGTAAACAAAAGTTAATTCTCGGTTTTAAAAATCTTACAAAATTAAATATATATTTCTGAAAGGTTATTTGAGTAAAATTAGCGAATTTAAAGTTAAAGTAATCTAATTTAAAACAAATATTATTTGCTTATAGCATACAATGTTGTATACAAACATTTTTAACTACAGGGTCTTGTTTTTTTGACGTGTTAATCGATTTCTTTACATCCGATTGACAGCCGAACGTATTCATAATTAAGTATGGCGAAAAATATAATAAGTATGGTGATTAATACACGGACGCATACACATACATACACACACACACGCACACATATATATATATATATTTCCGATTTGTCATACGATTTCATCATATATATATATACAGTGTAACCCGGATATAAGAGAGTTGTCGGGACCGGAGAAGAAGTCTCTTATATCCGGGTTTCTCTTATATCCGGGTTTCTCTTATATCCGGGTTTGGTCTATTTTGTTTAGGTAAGTATGGGAACATTTTGGGACCAGAGAAAATCTCTTTTATATCCGGGTTTCTCTTATATCCGGGTCTCTTATATCCGGGTTACACTGTAAATATATATGGTGAAATTGTATAATAAATTGGGAAAAAGTTTACTTGCAAGGCGTTTCGTCCTTCAGGATTTCATCGGTCTAAATTTATGTCGGTAGGACTACACATGCGCTCGACAGGGGCGTGCCTGGAAGTTTAGAAATTTTTTTTTTATTATCAGCCGAATTCATTTAGAGTTTGTTTTTTTTTCATCACTTTTGTATGCAGGTATTCCATACTGTGATATGAAAAGATCTGCCAGGAATGGTGAAATGTTGCAAGAGCAAGGGCGCAAATTTACTGTAGACGATCCTTGCGATCAAGGCACTCCCGAGACATTTACATATTGTCACAGTGTGGGATTAAAAAGCTTGATAAACATTGCCAAGCTGTGGCTGAGCGATGGTGGTTGCTTCTACAAAGGAGGACGCAGGTTCGAGACCTGCCGTAGGGCACAATCTTTGACGTTGCATTGCAATTTTTGAATCATTTCACTCTAAGAAAGGCAATAAAACCACTAAGACGCAGTGGTGGACCATTGAGTGATAGAGAATATGAGAAAAAAGGAGAAATAACAATAAAAGAACGAGAATTAAGAAGACAGAAGATAACGATTGACATTGAATTAACATTTTAGAAAAGCAAAGTTGGCAGGAAAGCAAGAAGCCAGAAGAGAGTTCCACAAGCAAGAAGTGCGAGAGAAGAAACTGTTAGCATAGGACTTACGGTTACATATAGCCATTACAACAGCAAAATGATGACACCTAACTGCCAACACAACTGCTCTTAAATTCGTAAAGTTGAGGTACCAAAAAGTATGCATACATATAATAATAATAATAATAAACATAATAATAATCGTTAAATATAATACATCATATATATATATATATATATATATATATATATATATATAATTTGTTTGTGTGTTACAAGTGAGTGGCAGTGTGCAAAATTTTGACATGAGACTCATAGAAGTCAAGACACGTTCACGCCCCCCTCGCAAAAAGCTACCGCACTGAAAGCTACAAAGAAACCGCTCCAAACAGCGGCGACACAGTTCACAGTAAGAACTAAATTCTATTTCTAGTATCCCTCGTTACAACTAAAAAGCACGCACACATATACTGACTATTTCATACAAACGATGAGCCACCCGTCCAGATTAAAGTTATATTTATTTTTGAAAAGAAAAAAAAAAAGAAACATATAAGAAAATTTCATTGTTACTCTTATACGTACATAAATTATGTTTATTTATTTCTTCCTAATTGGCCCTAAAAAGGACATAAAATGAAGATAAATTCGTAAAACAAATATTCAACACGACTAATGTTGCCCGAAACTCATGTCTCTCTCATAAGTTTATATTTAAGTTCTTTTTTTCTTTTCAAAAACAAATATAACTTGAAGTTGGCCTGGTGGGTTATCGTTATTTTGCACCCTCCCCTCAATTATTACACAGAAAAAATGTACATGGATTAAACGTAAATTATTTATATAATACATATATAATTATAAAATTACTTATATAATACATTAGGTACTTCTAGTCAATTTTCAATACCTAAGGTTTAAAAATGAATTTTTAAAAAGGAAAAAAACGTTCTTAAAGATTTTATTTTAGCTTTAATTGAAAGCTAAAGGATTAAATTTATTATTTCCAGTAAGTAAAATATTCTGGTGTATTTCAGATAGAAATTATATAGATTGAAATGTCAAATATATGCTCGATTTTTTAAAGATTTTCTTAAAAGCGGTCATTTTCTTAAATTTTAAGAAATTTGTAAACAAAAAAAAAATTTCGATTTTAAAATTCTTCCTAAAATAAATTAAAATTTTCTGAGACGTTATTTGAGTAAAATTAGAAAATTTAAAGTTAAATTAATCTGATTTGAAACAAACATTACTTACTTATAGCAGAAAAAATTGTATCCAAACATTTCTTAACGATGTCTCTGAATTATTTCATTTCTTTATTTACGTTATCGATGTTATTGAGAAGTTACGAGGTGATGACAGCTACTATGGATGACCAAAATTGACATAATTTTACGAAATGTAAGCGAATGAATTTTTTTGGTTTTTAACTAGTAATTTTTAAGTATTAACATTTTTTTCAGCAATTATATAATATTTATTTTTTATTTAATACTTTTTTTTCGTCTGGATTTCATTTCTTAGGTTCTTAATCTTCTTATTTAATAACTTACTAACTTAAATAAAAAATTATTTCAATGAAATATGACCCAAACTAAAATAAATACCTAAAATAAAAATATTTAGTAAAAAATAATTAACAAAAATTAAAACTAACTTAGAAATTTTGAAAGGACTTTTTGCAAACACGTTAACGATGGGAAACAGAACTGGATATTGAAGGGAAATAATTGCAGTGCGGTAGACGACTCAAATCACGTGACCTTTCTAAGGATTATGTCATGTATAGATTCCCATACATAGAAACTAGGAACGTTTTTTCACTAAAAATTATTTTAAAAAATTATTTTAAAAATATTCGGGTTCAAACGATTGTTATGAGCTTTACAAATTTCTATTCGTAAATTTACTTTTCACTTAACCATATCATCAAATTGCATTTTTAAAAGCAATGAAGAAATTTAAACGATTTTGAAGTATTAATATTATAAATAAAATTAAAAAATAAAAGAAAATTCTTGTAAAAATTCATTATTCATCGAAAAAAATGATTTCTTCAGATAATAGTGTACTTAGTATAACTCATTTACTAAAGCAAGTAAAAGCTTTTCTAATTAAATAATGTCATAGTTTCTTTGCATTTTTTTTACAATTCAGATCAGATTTTTGATGAAACAGATAACTGTTTTACAAAAAAAATTAGTAATTTACTTTCTCTAATGAGTTCTGTTTTTAACTATTAAAAAAAAGTCCCACTCTTAAAAATTTAATTTCTCGAAATTTCATGAAAATATGTAAGGGGTGGAAACATATGTAAAAAAAGTATATTTTACCAAAATTTTCTAAAAAAATTCAAAAATAATTTCATTTATTTCTGAATATTTCCTGAAAGTTTCATTAAAATCCGACAATTATTTGAATTTTGCAAGAATTTCCAAATCAACGTGTGTTTTCCTCGGGAAAAGCTCAAAATAAACCTTTTTTCTCTCGTTGGCCGCTGTCGTAAAAAAAAAAAAATGAGGATTTTTAACCAAAATTTTGAACGTGCTAGAATGGAGTAAAAAAATTTCAAGAAATAACAAAAAAATATTTTGGTCTTTCCTTTTAATAATAACATAAACATTTTGATGACAAAACTTTGTTTTCGTTGAGTTTGGGGTCTTTTATCATCATACTATGCTGCTTTTTTACGCGACCTACCAGAGGTAACTATAATACATATTACTTATAATACATTCCTTACTGATGTCAATTTTGACAGCACGGGTACACTAGTAATATAATAATAATAATAATGACACGGTTACAATTTTATGGGTTTTTACAATGCACTCAGACAGAATAATCAAATCTAATCGCCCCCAGACATCGTGATCAAGGACCACAAAAACAGGAAGTGCTTTCTTATTGACATGGCAGTCCCTGCAAATTGTAATGTATTTTTGAAGATCTTCAAAAAACTATCAAAATACAAAGATCTTGAAGTGGAAATCTCAAAAATGTGGCACACGAGGATATCAATAATTCCAGTTGTAGTTGGAGCACTCGGACTAATTGTAAAAGGTTCCGATAGACTCAGTGAAGGGATTCCTGGAATCCTATGCCTTATAGAAAGACAAAAAAATTGTACTTACATGTACAGCTCATACATTATGAAGAGCTTTATGTATGTAAAATATGTGATTTTTTTTTTTTTTTTTTTTACAAAAATCTCTAGAAGGCATTTTTGACCTTAGGTCTCTGGTTGGGACCCAAGAAAAATGTATACAAAAAAAAAAGAAAATAATAATAATAATAATAATAATGCTACCAACAACACCTATTGATATAGGTAAAAAAATATATAATAAGGAATGGTTTAAGCTTTGGGGATTTTCATTTCTTCTATCAAAATAATAATAAAAGAGACTGAAAAAAAAAAAAAAAGAAAAGAAAAGAAAAAGAGACAGAAAGACGCTGGAAAGAATTGGTTTAATCCTTCAGGATGATTTTAATTCCACAAGTCTCGCTCAATAATCGAAAACAAATCAGGGGACAATGATTAAAAGTCAGCATTCACGGTCCCCCCCCACCATTCTCCCAGACCTTCACAGATTGTTGTCACGTGACCTGTCAGTGGGTTGGTTCCCAGCGGTGACCGAAAGATAATGGCCTTGGTCTGCAACTACTGGGACCTTTCGCAGAGACAGTTTGTCGGCCGAGCCCTACTTTAATATCCGAGACTGACGACTGATCATACCAATTTGGGTGCGGGGGACCAACAACCGATCGACCAACCGAAATGAATTAGACTTGGTCAGTCCCTTGTGGTCAAGTAGTATCTCGTGATGTCGGCCGATCGGTCTCTCTGGACTGCGTTAGAAAGCTGCTGGCCCCAAGCCTCGGGGAGAAGCAGTGGTATAATTGTGTGCATATTTGGGCGTTGGCATGTCAGTGTGGACGGCTCTGTGAAGTGGACTCGGAACTGTTGCGTTTATATATATATATATATATATATATATATATTGGTGCGTGTGTAATTTTTCCATATATATGTGTATATGTGGACGTGTGTGTATGTATAGAATTTACTTATTAGTGTTATATATAGATATTTGTATCATATATAGGTACCTCTAAAAATTCAATAAAAATGAGCATAAATAATAAAATAAAAAAAAACCCCAAACTTGATAAGAACAAAGTTTTATCTTCAAAATCTTTATATCATTATTAAGAAGAGGAAAGGGCAAAGGATTTTTGATTGTTAAATTCTATTTTTTATCCGTTTTAGAAATGTCGGAACTTTGGTTAAAAATTTTGTTTTTCTTGCGTAATCATGCCACCATAAGTTAGTATGGGAAAGAAAGTTCAGCATGTTTTTTTTTTTTTACACTGATATGGAATCTTTTGCAAAAATCAGATAATGAAACTTTCAGAATTTATTCACAAGTGAGTGAAATTATTTTTTTTTTTAAATGTTTCTTTCTTAGAAAATCTTAATGTTTATATTTGTTATAAGGAGATAAAGTACAGTGAATATGTGTGTGTGTTTGTGCGCGTGTGAATCTAAGCAACTTCTTCGCTCCCACTGATCTAATTTCAATGATTCATAGCTCATTCAAAAGCCCTAGAAAAGTTAGGCACAGGGAACACTTTCCGTTGAGATCAGATTCAGGGTTGCCAGATTATGTAAGGTTTAAAAAATATATATTAATACATTATACTAGCCATTATAGTGGATTTCATTGTTCAAGGAAAGTAACTCTTATTTTCCTTTTGTATTCAAAATTGCAGTGCACGTTTTTATTATAAACTAGCTTAAAATCCGCTGTATTAGCCGGCATTTAAGCTAGCTCCTGCGGAAGACTCTTGGTTTGGCAATAAACCCAATAGCTAGGGAGGAGTAGATACGATAGGCATCTATATTTGTAGATTTGAAGGACGGATTCAGGCGAGAAAACCCTTCTGGCGCGACACACAGAACCAACTTTACTTGCGGTAGATGTAGCTATTGATTCAATGTAGGTGTTCTACTTCAGGTCAGTGGAAAACGTGAGACCAAGAAATCGCGTGGAGTCAACCATGCTGATAGGAGGCTGGGAGCTTTCTCTATGGTGGGTAAATGAGCGCAGTTTCGTTTTTGAGGCATTAAAGTTTACAAGCCATTTCCTGACCCAATCAACCACAGATTGGAGGTCTTTTTCGAGACCAACGGCCAGGTTAATTTTGTCAGGCAATGACAGATTTACTATTGAGACAGGAATAAATGGTAGTGTTGTCTGTGAAGACGTCTACTTGGGAACTGATGACATCAGGAAGATCGTTGATGAAGATCAGTGTAGGACCCAGGACAGAGCCTTAGGAACACCAGCGTTCGTATAAAAGGAACTGGAAGAGAAACCGTTTCGGACAACCTTCATTTCACGGTTTGACAAAAAAGATTGGATTAAATCAAATAATCGTCCTGTAATACCGTATTGCTGGAGCTTACGTAGAAGGCCGGCATGCCAAACCCTATCAAACGCCTTATATCTAGAGCTACAGCTCGAGCTTCGCCGTTATTATCAAGAGCTTGGTATACAAATTCAGTATTGGTCGTAAGCACGTCAGCGATAGACCGGGCAAAGCGGAAACCATATTGTTTGTCAGAGAGTAGATCATAGAAGGTAAGGTGCTTAACCAATTTGGCGTTGATTAAAGCCTCGAAGACTTTGCTTAAGATTGGTAGGAAACTGATAGGACGGTAGTTAGATGGGTCAGAAGGATCTCCAGAATTCTTAAAAACAGGGACAACAGATGAGGAATTCCAACAGGCTGGAAAGTCAGCAAGGCAATAATTATATAGTTTGGAGAGAACTGGAGCCAGGACAGGAGAACATTTCTTTAGGACTATGGATGGTATTCCGTTACCACCACTTGCTTTATGAGAGTCTAATTTATAGATGATGTCCAATACCATCGATGGGGTTATGCTCATTTCACTCAATAGAGCCTCGGTTCTAAGGAGAAAATCAGGTTTGGGTACTCTGGACGAATCTAGTGGTGAGTTGGATGAGAATTTTCGAGCAAAGCATTCAGCCTTATCATCTGAATGAGTTAGGACTTCGAATTGATCGAATTAGGAACTCTAAATGAATAATGGCCCAAAATATCACCGTACCCACATTTTTATGGGGGTTTATCCTTGTATCTGTTGCCTTTCATGTTGAACATTGTCGGATGTTAGTTCAGCTTAAATTTATTCATAACCTATCATCAGTAATTAGTATGCATAGCTGGCCACCCGTATTTAAGGATACCCGTCTAGTAGGGTGGCTAGCCAATCCCTATTGTAGACGCTTGCTCAGGCGCATTTGTGTTTATTCAACACCCACAGAGCCAACTCAGGTTTATACTCGCAAACTATGCTGGAGCAGACCTTCAGTTACAGTTTCTGGGAAAGAGCCCTGTTATCTAGCGTGATCGACATTCGAACAAGGCCAGGACGCTTCTGCTTCCCTCGGCCACGATGACTTGTGACTTCGTGCTAGCACAGCCATCGACAGCCCCCAAAGGTTCCGTCTACCCAATTTCACTCACAAGACTTAACAACCTGGTATGGTTTTTCAGGCATCTTTCCAAAGGTGCCGCAGGCTGGGCTGATTGACCCCTCCAGTTCGATAACATCAGAAAGTTCCTTCCTGACAAATCGACCATGGTGAGATTTCGAACACGGGTCCCATGGTCAGAATACGAAACGTTTAAACCATTCGGCCCAT
The DNA here is from genome assembly GCA_903632075.3 of Acanthosepion pharaonis. Taxonomy (NCBI): domain Eukaryota; kingdom Metazoa; phylum Mollusca; class Cephalopoda; order Sepiida; family Sepiidae; genus Acanthosepion; species Acanthosepion pharaonis. The sequence continues at coordinate 377,236 of CAHIKZ030001028.1, forward strand.
ATAATCAGTAATTAGTATGATACATTCACCATTACAATTGTTTCCGCAAAACAGAAATTACTTATGACTCAGCCTAATGTGTACAGTACACCCCAGATATATGAGGAGTAGTGGCTTGTGGTTCAGATTGAAGAATCGGAGCCAAGTTCGGAATTCCAGTCAAACCATTACATTCACTTACGTGCTAATACCCTTGGGAAAGGTAGAATCCTCTTCTTCCCCCTCAAAGGATGGGGGAAACATCAGACAGACTGAGTTCTATAGCATTGTGGCAACTGGTCTACTGTAGGAAAGAAAATGGCAATCCACTGCAGGAAAGATATACGACGCGTGTATCACGCATGCTCATATAACCGACTGAACTCTCAGATAACGACTGTCCTGACCTCCACAGCAACTGGGTAAAGCTACGACGCACCCCAGATTAATTTTGTTTCGACTTATGCCGTTTACCTTGTACATAAGACGACGTGGAACAGTTCCTGGGGTTTTACACCGTATTACGTTGTTCTCCATTTGTTCTCTTTCGTTTGTGTTGTGTTTCTGGAAACTTGTTGCTGTTTATTATAAAATAAAAGGGTAGTGTAATCTCTTCCGATGGTGGTGCTTCGAACAAAAGAAAAGCCATCATCAGGGAATTGAAATGAGATATTGTTAAACGCTCTGACAAAAAGAGTAACAGAAGATAACATTCCCCGGTTGCTTCGCTTAAGCCGTTCGACTGTCGCCTAAGTCGTCCGACTGTCGCCTAAGCCGTCCGACTGTCGCTTAAGTCATCCGACTGTCGCTTAAGTCATCCGACTGTCGCTTAAGTCATCCGACTGTCGCCTAAGCTGTCCGACTGTCGCTTAAGGCATCCGACTGTCGCTTAGGTCATCCGACTGTCGCTTAAGTCACCCGACTGTCACCTAAGCCGTCCGACTGTCGCTTAAGTCATCCGATGTCGCTTAAGTCATCTGACTGTCGCTTAAATCATCCGATGTCGCTTAAGTCGTTCGACTGTCGCTTAAGACGTCCGGTTGTCGCTTAAGTTGTTCGACTGTCACTTAAAACATGTACAGATGCATGCAAATACTGAGTTTTCCAGTAAGAGATAAGGGCATTTCCTTGATAAACTATAAGTTGGTGAATACTCAATAAAAAAATAAAAATAAAATTATTTCTCCAGATTTGCTGCTGCTTCCGAGTACTGCAAGAGATGCAAGATTTTGCGCTTCATCATCTCATCTTATGATATTAAATTGGGGTTATAGAAGAAGGAGGTGTTAATTTGAAACTAAGAGTGGAACGAAATTATATAGATAAGATTAAATTTAAAAAAAAAACATACAAGTTCCTATTTAAAAACACTCTTCCAAAGATAAATTATACTTGAAAGTAATATATAATTTATAAATTAAAAATAAGTTATATTTAGAAAATTCTATATGCTAATTTCGACACGAACTCATTCTGTATACCGTTGAATAAGACTAGTTTTTCGTTGAAATAGATCTATTCCATATGAGGTACGCATTTGCGTTATCACTATTTATTGTTTCTGTTAGAATAAATACACTGAGCTCTTTTTGTGGATCGGTTTTAATATATATATTACTAGGATCCACTTGGATTATATACCAATGGATTTAATACATTTTATATATATATATATATATATATATATATATATATAAATATATATATATATAGGGTGTTTCAAAAATGTATGCAATATCTATTGAAACTATCTCAAGAAATAATGCAAGCAACTTGAACCGTCTATATCTAATGTAAATAATGCATACGAATACAGTATTTATTATAAATGTATGTCCTCAAGATTTTGTCTTTGCATGTTTTCAAATTGATGTCCGTTATGATCCAAACATGGCTGACAACGCGACTCAATGGAGTCACAAGCAGCAATTAACATTTCGATAGGTTTCTTGAACATTTGTGAAAACATTCCCTCACCCTTTCCTGCTTCCCAGGATGTGGTTGATATCCCTGTTCTTCTGGAACGGTTCTTGTGCACACCGTGTACACTGCCATCAAACTTACCTCTGATTTTGAGATTAGGCCGCGTGATGATTGAATATACCGCTTATGATCGTCCTTGAACTTCATCTGCATTTTCATACTCGTCAGGATGAACCTCTTTGTTCAAGCTAACTTACTTATAGTAATATGAATGCTTAGATTGATTCTGAGCTATACACTATAAAAGTGTGTGTAACGTATTGACACCATATATATATATATATATATATATTTATATTTCTCTCTCTATATATATATATATATATATATATTCATTAAAGAGACAGACAAGGTATACAAGATTGCTTTTTATTTTTATTTTTCTTGTGTTCGAACAATTGTTTGTTTTTTTTTTGGACACAGTGTGTGTAGAAACTGTCCAAATGTTCTATAATTCCGACCGCTATACTTTTAGCCATTATCAAGAATGTTTTATTTTTCAAGTCATGTGGAAGGTATGCGGATTTTATTATGCTTTATTTTCCGAACACAGCCCATTGTGGCCATGTTCGTAGTTAATATTATTAAGCGTTGGCATTTTCTTTTGTTATTAAGGCTTCCATTGTTTTTAATCTTTTTTAAATGTGGATGAGGTTAATATGTTTGTATTTTCTACAAGTATGTTTCGGGTGAGTCCTGTGTGTGTGTGCGTATTGTTTAATCGAGCGTGGTCAGATAGGTGCAACAACGGCGATGTCTGGATAGGTATGGTTATTGTGACTGATGTTAATTCGGTTCGATCAGGAAACACAGTTCCTTCAGGGGCATTGAACTCATGGATAATTTTGCTACGGTGTGTTGTTATTCTTAAGAACAAGTTACACTTAATATATATATATATATATATATATATATATATATATATATATATATATATATATATATATATTAGATAATAGAAATTTTATATCATAAAGAAACAACATACAAAGAATTAAATAGAAATGTTAATGTGATTAATGGCGAAATCTCTTCCTTAATAAGATTTAATGAAGATATTAACTTACTTTAAATTCTTGAATAATAAGATACTTATATTCGAGATAATTTGAGAGATGGAAATTTTAAAAATATTCGTCCTAACAATTTAAAGTGATCTTTTACATGATTTTGACTATTAGGCAAACATTTGTCGAAATATATGTAGAACTTTCGGGCCGTTTTTTAAAATTAAATATTGACAGTTGAATAAATGTTCGAAGAAACTACTAAGACATTTTTTTGCTCACTAATTAGACTGTTCTAAGTCCATTTAACAGATAAACACATATAGCAAAAGTTATCTTCTGTTTATAACTTTTTAAAATTCAAACAAATTTGTCACTTGATCCATTGAACCTGTTATGAAGTGTTCCGGTCGATCTCCAAAACATATTATCCACACCAAAACATATATATATATATATATATATATATATATATATAATGGACTCTAAAATACGAGGACTCTACCGTCGGTTTTGACGTATGAGGATCTGACAAATTAATTTAGTCAGTTATGAAATTTTGTGCGATAATCTTAAGTGACACTTAAACCCGCTAATGACTTACAAAGGAGGCCGCATATGGAGCAATAGTAAGGATTGCGGGTGAGATCATTGTTAGATTGACTGACCTTTTAGATCTTGCTCTCGCTTCTTGAAGATGATTCAGACAAGCTGATTGAAAACTGCTGAGTCCACTAAAACACGTTGATCTCCATTCTACCCACTCCAAGGCTAAGCGCTCGAGGGTGTTATGAAGTATATTGACAGCTGACAAGATGCTCTTCAGCATGACTTTGTATCTTAACCATGGGTGTCCTACATTCCTGTAGCCCTGATCTAACTGCATGTATATAAGGATCTTGGGTATTCTGTCATCAGACATTCTGAAGACATGACCAGTCCACCGTAACTGAGACTGTATGAGAAAGTTTCTGATTTCTCCAATATTACACCTGTTAAACAGGTCTACGTTAGTTTTGTTAGCGAAGTTATTTCCATATTTATTACATTAACATTGCTAATTAATTTTGTATAATTATCTCTCTATGATAAATATACTACACTACCTAATATATAGGAGACAGTAAAGACGTGACTTTTCAAAGCTACCATTCCGCAATTGTTTAGCTCAGAGTATATATATATTTATATATATATATAATATATATGGTGTAATATATATATATTATTAAATTTAAATTGGTTTTGGCTACAGTTCTCACCATGTTACAAAAATAACAAAAATTAACAATTTATTTTGTCTAGCAAAATAGTCATTTTTTTTCAAAATACTTATTTAAATATAAAATTTAAAATTGATCCCACTGTACTTGATGTAATAATAATTCTATAAACTGACTATAATTCTAATTACATTTAATTGTTTTGAAAAGAAATATAGTATATTAAAAATAAAAGTATATTTTGCATATGTTAAATAAAATGTATTCAAAATCTAAAATCTTTAAATATTGAAGAAAAAAAAAAAAATCCGTCCTTTTTAATCCGTTAACAATATAATTTTTAAAAATCTAGGCGACACACTTTTGCATCCTGTTATTTCATTAAACAACATCCGCATCCCTGGCCAAAGATAATAAACTGATACATTAAAACAGCAAGACCCTGATCACAGGCCAGGAGTCTAGAAAAATAGATTTATCTGTAACCTTGTTATGAATTTTTATTTTTTGTATTTAAACCCGTTAATTTTAAAAAGATTACTCAAAAAATTAGCTAGAGGATGAAATGGAACTAAAAACATTAAAATTATTACGAAATTATGTTCATGGCGTTAGCTTCAATTTTCAGTTTTATTTTTTTTGGAAAAAATATTTATTACATGAAAAAAAAGCATATTTTAAAAAATATATTTTAGAAATATCTTTGAGCTCAAAAAATATAACCAGAAAATTTTGTAAAAATAAATCCGCCCATTGAGGATTGATATCTTGCAGTTTTTCTTTAAATAAACCAAATAAATATATATAAGGGTCCTCTATGGGCAAATAGTTGATATAATAGGAACAAACAAAAACATTAAAATAAAGTTAGTATTTTTATATCTTTCTAATTCTCGAAATATCTGTAAAAATTAGTATCTAACATATTTTTCTAAAAGAAAATATTAACAGAAATATAAATAATTGTCAGTTCGAAAAATAAATAATTTAGTGTTCATAAAAAATAAAATATGATTTCATTCATTTAAAAAAATATTTTAATGAATAATTAAAATCTGTCAAATTTAATCCATTTTCTAAAAAAATATTTGTTTGATATGCCGGAAACAAACCAAACTAAATATATACATTTTATAACCCGGGAAGATATATGGTGTTTCCTTGCTTAATGAAAATGATTTTTCGTCAGGAAGACCTATATTGACCTGGAGTAAAAACAATCCAGGTAGTGACGGTTTCCAAATCTACTCAGGTTCGAATCCTGCTGGCTTCATAACATGTTTCTGAAGAGGTCTCGAATATTCAGGCCTCAAAGGAAATAAATATACTGTTTAATCAGAAAAACAAAGCATCCTTTCAAATAAGGAGAATTAAAATAACGATTTAATCAAAAAGATTTTTTTATTTATATTTTCATTATATATATATATATATATATATATATATATATATATATATATATATATATATATATATATATATATATATGACGATATATATATATATATATATATATATATATATATATATATATATATATATATATATATATATATATATATATATATATATATATATATATATATATGGCTCTCCACAACTTCCTATATTTATATATATATATATAGCGTATATATATATTTTATATATATATTTTTATAAAAAATTTATAACATAAGTATGTTATAAAATCACATATAAAATAACCATTAGCGGCGCGTAGAACTCTGTGTCTTATCAAGTGAAGATTGTTGAAAAGAAAATAAATTTTTTTTATCTGCTCTCTGCTGTATCTAGCACTCCGACCCACGCGGTATTTGATTTACAAGAATTAATTAAATGCAGTATCCAATTATATACTTTGATATATATATATATATATATATATATATATATATATATATATAACGGGGTTGACCATATAGTTTTTATGAGACCCTCTATCGACATAAAGTAAAAGGGTTTCAATGCCCAGAGGTAGAGTGTATTTGCACATTCGGAAACCAATAACATTTTTTGATTTTGTATCTGTCTATATTTCTGAGATGTGGCATATGTACGGTAACATTATTCGTGGTGTCTCATCCCGTCGCCATATTTATTACAACGTTTCGGCCCTTCAGTATCGGGTCTATATTTCTGAGATGAACGAGACTATTATTCGGATTATTGTCCTCAGGTATTAACGTTTCGGCCCTTCATCTGTCTATATTTCAGAGATGATTACCGTCTAGCATCTTTGTCTCATCGCCATAAATATTCCAACGTTTAGACCCTTCAGTATTTGTCTATATTTCTGTGAATAGGGTCCCCATTATCATTATTAAGGTATTCGGAACACTGTCCTCATCTTTGTCGCCATATTTTTACAACGTTTCGGCCCTTCAGTATCTGTCTATATTTCTGAGATGAGTAGTATGTACATTATTAACATTATTCGGATTATTGTCCTCATCAGAAATTTCAATTTGTTACAACGATTTCGGCCCTTCGGTATCGGTCTATATTTCTGAGATGATTAAAAATATGTACGTTATTAACATTATTCGGATTATTGTCATCATCTTTGTCGCCATATTTATTACAACGTTTCGGCCCTTCAGTATCTGTCTATATTTCTGTTATATAGAAAGGTTTTCCAAATTATTAACATTATTCACCGGTTGTTTCATCTTAGAGAAACATATTTTTACAAGGTCTCGATGCTATAAATATTATCTGTCTATATTTCTGGGACAGGTTTATATCCACATTATTAACATTATTCGGATTATTGTCCCTCATCTTTAACACCATATTTGTTAAAACAATTTGCGGCCCTTCGGGTCCTGATGACCTATTTTCGTTGGATGTGCAAGCATATGTACATTATTTACATTACAAGGTTATTGTCCTCATCTTGTCGCCATATTTATTACAACGTTTCGGCTCTTCAGTATCTGTCTATATTTCTGACAGATGAAATCATGTACTCGTCCATATTATTCGGACTATTGTCCCCATCTTTGTTGCCATATTTATTATCCAACGTTTCGGCCCTTCAGTATCTGTCTATATTTCTGAGATGAGAAAATATGTACTTTATTAACTTATTCGGATTATTGTCCTCAATTTGTCGTCACCATATTTATTTCAACGTTTCTGGCCCTTCAGTATCACCTATATTTCTGCCCATTTATATGTACATTATTTAACATTATTCGGATTATTGTCCTCGTCTTTGTCGCCATATTTCACCACAACCTTTTCGGCCTTCGTATCTGTCTATATTTTCTGAGATGGTGTATTTATGTACTTTATTAACATTATTCGGATTATTGTCCTCTTCCTTTGTTGTCCATCATTCTATTTACAACCTTTTTCTTTTTGCTATCCATCCATATTTCCACGAAAAGAATATGGTTGAAAAAAGTCCTGATATTTTACATTATTCGGATTTGTCCTCTATCTTTGTCACATATTCACACAACATTTCTTGCCTTTAACAAACCAGTATCTGTCTATATTTCTGAGATGAGGTATTATGTACACTATTAACATTATTTTGGACTTTGTCCATTTATTACAACGTTTCCGGCCTTTCAGTATCTGTCTATGTTTCTGAGATGAGGTAATATGTACATTATTAACATTATTCGGACTGTTGTCCTCATCTTTGTCACCATGTATTTATTACAACATTTCAGCCTTTCAGTATCTGTCTATATTTCTTAATGAGGTATTATGTACACTATTTACATTATTCCGGACTATTGTCCTCATCTTTGTCTCCATCTTTATTACGTTTCGGCCTTTCGGTCTATATTTCTAATACACTATTAACATTATTCGGACTATTGTCCTCTCATCTTTGTTGCCATATTTATACAACGTTTCGGCCTTTAAGTATCTGTCTATATTTCTGAGATGAGTAATATGTACACTATTTACATTATTCGGATTATTTGTCCTCATCTTTGTCATACATATTTATTACAACTTGTTTCGGCCTTTCAGTATCTGTCTATATTTCTGAGATGAGATAGGTATGTACACTATTTATGTTATTCGGACTATTGTCCTCATCTTTGTTGCCATATTCATTACAACGTTTTTTCGGCCTTTCAGTATGTATCTATATTTCTGAGATGAGAATTATTATGTACACTATTTACATTATTTGGTTCTTGTCCTCATCTTTGTCGCCATATTTATTACAACGTTTCGGCCTTTTCGTATCTGTCTATATTTCTGAGATGGGGTGTATGTACACTATTTGCATTATTCGGACTATTTCCTCATCTTTGTTGCCATATTTATTACAACGTTTCGGCCTTTCAGTATCTGTCTATATTTCTGAGATAATTAATATGTACACTATTTACATTATTCGGACTAAATTGTCCTCATCTTTGTATGTCATATTTATTACAACATTTCACCCTTTCAGTATCTGTCTATATTTCTGAGATGAGGTGTATGTACACTATTTACATTATTTGGACTATTGTCCTCATCTTTGTTGCCATATTCATACAACGTTTCGGCCTTTCAGTATCTGTCTATATTTCTGAGGATGAGAAATATGTACACTATTTACATTATTCGGACTATTCTCCTCATCTTATTTGCCATATTCATTACAACGTTTCGGCCTTTAAGTATCTGTCTATATTTCTGGGATGAGGTAATATGTACACTATTTACATTATTTGGACTATTGTCCTCATCTTTCTCGCCATATTTATTACAACGTTCCGCCTTTCAGTATCTATCTATTTTTCTGAGATGAGGTAATATGTACACTATTTACATTATTCGGACTATTGTCCTCATCTTTGTTGCCATATTTATTACAACATTTCGGCCTTTCAGTATCTATCTATATTTCTGAGATGAGTAATATGTACACTATTTACATTATTTGGACTATTGTCCTCATCTTTGTTCGCCATATTTATCACAACGTTTCGGCCTTTTCAGTATCTGTCTATATTTCTGAGATGAGGTATTATGCATTATTTACATTATTTGGTTAGTGTCCCTCATCTTTCATTTGCCATATTTATTAAAACGTTTCGGCCTTTTCAGTATCTGGGTCTATATTTCTGAGATGAGGTAATATGTACACTATTTACATTATTCGGACTATTGTCCCATCTTTGTCGCCATATTTATTACAACGTTTCGGCCTTTCAGTATCTGTCTATATTTCTGAGATGAATTATTATGTACACTATTTACATTATTCGGACTATTGTCCTCATCTTTGTCGCCATATTTATTACAACGTTTCGGCCTTTCAGTATCTGTCTATATTTCTGAGATGAGTATTATGTACACTATTTACATTATTTGGACTATTTGTCCCTCATCTTTGTTGCCATATTTATTACAACATTTCGGCCTTTCAGTATCTATCTATATTTCTGAGATGAGGTATTATGTACATTATTTACATTATTTCGGACTATTGTCCTCATCTTTCAAAATCGCCATATTTATTACAACGTTTCGGCCTTTCAGTATCTGTCTATATTTCTGAGATGAGGTATTATGTACACTATTTACATTATTTGGACTATTGTCCTCATCTTTGTTGCGATATTTATTACAACGTTTCGGCCTTTCAGTATCTGTCTAAATTTCTGAGATGAAGTAATATGTACACTATTTACATTGTTTGGACTATTGTCCTCATCTTTGTTTTCCATATTCATCACAACGTTTCGGCCTTTCAGTATCTGTCTATATTTCTGAGATGAGGTATTATGTACACTATTTACATTATTTGGATTATTGTCCTCATCTTTGTTGCGATATTTATTACAACGTTTCGGCCTTTCAGTATCTGTCTAAATTTCTGAGATGAGTATTATGTACACTATTTACATTATTCGGACTATTGTCCTCATCTTTGTTGCCATATTTATTACAACGTTTCGGCCTTTCAGTATCTGTCTATATTTCTGAGATGAGGTATTATGTACACTATTTACATTATTTGGACTATTGTCCTCATCTTTGTTGCGATATTTATTACAACGTTTCGGCCTTTCAGTATCTGTCTATATTTCTGAGATGAGTAATATGTACACTATTTACATTATTCGGACTATTGTCCTCATCTTTGTTGCCATATTTATTACAACGTTTCGGCCTTTCAGTATCTGTCTATATTTCTGAGATGAAGTATTAATACCTATTTACATTATTCGGACTATTGTCCTCATCTTTGTCGCCATATTCATTACAACGTTTCGGCCTTTCATTATCTGTCTATATTTCTGAGATGAGGTAATATGTACACTATTTACATTATTTGGATTATTGTCCTCATCTTTGTCGCCATATTTATTACAACGTTTCGGCCTTTCAGTATCTGTCTATATTTCTGAGATGAGGTAATATGTACACTATTTACATTATTTGGATTATTGTCCTCATCTTTGTCGCCATATTTATTACAACGTTGCGGCCTTTCAGTATCTGTCTATATTTCTGAGATGAGGTATTATGTACACTATTTACATTATTCGGACTATTGTCCTCATCTATGTCGCCATATTTATTACAACGTTTCGGCCTTTTTCAGTATCTGTCTATATTTCTGAGATGGTATTATGTACACTATTTACATTATTCGGACTATTGTCCTCATCTTTTTGCCATATTTATTACAACGTTTCGGCCTTTCAGTATCTGTCTATATTTCTGAGATGAGGTAATATGTACACTATTTACATTATTCGGACTATTGTCCTCATCTTTGTCGCCATATTTATTACAACGTTTCGGCCTTTCAGTATCTGTCTATATTTCTGAGATGAATTATTATATACACTATTTACATTATTTGGACTATTGTCCTCATCTTTGTTGCCATATTTATTACAACGTTTCGGCCTTTCAGTATCTGTCTATATTTCTGAGATAATTAATATGTACACTATTTACATTATTTGGACTATTGTCCTCATCTTTGTTCGCCATATTTATTACAACGTTTCGGCCTTTCAGTATCTGTCTATATTTCTGAGATGAGGTATTATGTACACTATTTACATTATTTGGACTATTGTCCTCATCTTTGTTTCGCCATATTTATTACAACGTTTCGGCCTTTCAGTATCTGCCTATATTTCTGAGATGAGGTATTATGTACACTATTTACATTATTTGGACTATTGTCCTCATCTTTGTCCATATTTATTACAACGTTTCAGCCTTTCAGTATCTGTCTATATTTCTGAGATGAGTATTATAATATACACTATTTACATTATTCGGACTATTGTCCTCATCTTTGTCACCATATTTATTACAACGTTTCGGCCTTTCAGTATCTGACTATATTTCTGAGATGAGGTATTATGTACACTATTTACATTATTTGGACTATTGTCCTCATCTTTGTTGCGATATTTATTACAACGTTTCGGCCTTTCAGTATCTGTCTATATTTCTGAGATGAGGTAATATATACACTATTTACATTATTCGGACTATTGTCCTCATCTTTGTCGCCATATTTATTACAACGTTTCGGCCTTTCAATATCTATATTTCTGAGATGAGTATTATGTACATTATTTACATTATTCGGACTATTGTTCTCATCTTTTGTCGCCATATTTATTACAACGTTTCGGCCTTTCAGTATCTGTCTATATTTCTGAGATGAGTAATATGTACACTATTTACATTATTCGGACTATTGTCCTCATCTTTGTCGCCATATTTATTACAACGTTTCGGCCTTTCAGTATCTGTCTATATTTCTGAGATGAATAATATGTACACTATTTACATTATTTGGACTATTGTCCTCATCTTTGTTGCCATATTTATTACAACGTTTCGGCCTTTTCAGTATCTGTCTATATTTCTGAGATAAATTAATATGTACACTATTTACATTATTCGGACTATTGTCCTCATCTTTGTCACAATATTTATTACAACATTTCGGCCTTTCAGTATCTGTCTATATTTCTGAGATGAGTTATTATGTACACTATTTACATTATTCAGACTATTGTCCTCATCTTTGTTGCCATATTTATTACAACGTTTCGGCCTTTCAGTATCTGTCTATATTTCTGAGATGAGTATTATGTACACTATTTTACATTATTCGGACTATTGTCCTCATCTTTGTCACCATATTTATTACAACGTTTCGGCCTTTCAGTATCTGTCTATATTTCTGAGATGAGGTATTATGTACACTATTTACATTATTTGGACTATTGTCCTCATCTTTGTCACCATATTTATTACAACGTTTCGGCCTTTCAGTATCTGCCTATATTTCTGAGATGAAGTAATATGTACACTATTTACATTATTTGGACTATTGTCCTCATCTTATTTCGCCATATTTATTACAACGTTTCAGCCTTTCAGTATCTGTCTATATTTCTGAGATGAGGTATTATGTACACTATTTACATTATTTGGACTATTGTCCTCATCTTTGTTGCCATATTTATTACAACGTTTCGGCCTTTCAGTATCTGTCTATATTTCTGAGATGAGGTAATATGTACACTATTTACATTATTCGGACTATTGTCCTCATCTTTGTCGCCATATTTATTACAACGTTTCGGCCTTTCAGTATCTGTCTATATTTCTGAGATGAGGTATTATGTACACTATTTACATTATTTGCACTATTGTTCTCATCTTTGTCGCCATATTTATTACAACGTTTCGGCCTTTCAGTATCTGTCTATATTTCTGAGATGAGGTATTATGTACACTATTTATATTATTCGGACTATTGTCCTCATCTTTGTCGCCATATTTATTACAACGTTTCGGCCTTTCAGTATCTGTCTATATTTCTGAGATGAGGTATTATGTACACTATTTACATTATTTGGACTATTGTCCTCATCTTTGTTGCCATATTTATTACAACGTTTCGGCCTTTCAGTATCTGTCTATATTTCTGAGATGAGGTATTATGTACACTATTTACATTATTTGGACTATTGTCCTCATCTTTGTCACCATATTTATTACAACGTTTCGGCCTTTCAGTATCTGTCTATATTTCTGAGATGAAGTAATATGTACACTATTTACATTATTCGGACTATTGTCCTCATCTTTGTTGCCATATTTATTACAACGTTTCGGCCTTTCAGTATCTGTCTATATTTCTGAGATCGGTATATGTATTACTATTTACATTATTTGGACTATTGTCCTCATCTTTGTCGCCATATTTATTACAACGTTTCGGGCCTTTCAGTATCTGTCTATATTTCTGAGATGAGTATTATATACATATATTTACATTATTTGGACTATTGTCCTCATCTTTTGTCGCCATATTTATTACAACGTTTCGGCCTTTCAGTATCTGTCTATATTTCTGAGATGAGGTATTATGTACACTATTTACATTATTTGGACTATTGTCCTCATCTTTGTCGCCATATTTATTACAACGTTTCGGCCTTTCAGTATCTGTTTATATTTCTGAGATGAGGTATTCGGACAATTGTCCTCATCTTTGTCGCCATATTTATTACAACGTTTCGGCCTTTCAGTATCATCTATATTTCTGAGATGAGGTAATATGTACACTATTTACATTATTCGGACTATTGTCCTCATCTTTGTCGCCATATTTATTACAACGTTTCGGCCTTTCAGTATCTGTCTATATTTCTGAGATGAGTATTATATACACTATTAACATTATTCGGATTATTGTCCTCATCTTTGTCGCCATATTTATTACAACGTTTCTATATTTCAGTATCTGTCTATATTTCTGAGATGAGGTATTATTTACACTATTTACATTATTTGGATATTGTCCTCATCTTATTTGCCATATTTATTACAACGTTTCGGCCTTTCAGTATCTGTCTATATTTCTGAGATGAGGTATATGTACATTATTAACATTATTCGGACTATTGTCCTCATCTTTTGTCGCCATATTTATTACAACGTTTCGGCCTTTCAGTATCTGTCTATATTTCTGAGAGATGAGGTATTATGTACATTATTTACATTATGGACTATTGTCCTCATCTTTGTCCGATATTTATTACAACATTTCGGCCTTTCAGTATCTGTCTATATTTCTGAGATGAATATGTACATTATTAACATATTCGGATTATTGTCCTCATCTTTGTCGCCATATACATTACAACGTTTGGACCCTTGTCCTCATCTATATTTCTGAGATGAGGTTTATGTACATTAACATTATTCGGCCTTTCAGTATCTGTCTATATTTATTACAAACGATGAGTATCTGTCTATATGAGATGAGGTAATATTTACATTATTCGGACTATTGTCCTCATCTTTGTCGCCATATTTATTACAACGTTTCGGCCTTTCAGTATCTGTCTATATTTCTGAGATGAGGTAATATTTACATTATTAACATTATTCGGATTATTGTCCTCATCTTTGTCGCCATATTTATTACAACGTTTCGGCCTTTTCAGTATCTGTCTATATTTCTGAGATGAGGTAATATGTACACTATTTACATTATTCGGATTATTGTCCTCATCTTTGTCGCCATATTTATTACAACGTTTCGGCCTTTCAGTATCTGTCTATATTTCTGAGATGAGGTAATATGTACATTATTTACATTATTTGGATTATTGTCCTCATCTTTGTCACCATATTTATTACAACGTTTCGGCCTTTCAGTATCTGTCTATATTTCTGAGATGAGGTATTATGTACATTATTTACATTATTCGGACTATTGTCCTCATCTTTGTTGCCATATTCATCACAACGTTTCAGCCTTTCAGTTTCGGTCTATATTTCTGAGATGAGGTAATATGTACACTATTTACATTATTCGGACTATTGTCCTCATCTTTGTCACCATATTTATTACAACGTTTCGGCCTTTCAGTATCTGTCTATATTTCTGAGATGAAGTAATATGTACACTATTTACATTATTTGGACTATTGTCCTCATCTTTGTTGCCATATTTATTACAACGTTTCGGCCTTTCAGTATCTGTCTATATTTCTGAGATGAGGTAATATGTACACTATTTACATTATTCGGACTATTGTCCTCATCTTTGTCACCATATTTATTACAACGTTTCGGCCTTTCAGTATCTGTCTATATTTCTGAGATGAGGTATTATGTACATTATTTACATTATTCGGACTATTGTCCTCATCTTTGTCGCCATATTTATTACAACGTTTCGGCCCTTCATTATCTGTCTATATTTCTGAGATGAGTAATATGTACATTATTAACATTATTCGGACTATTGTCCTCATCTTTGTCGCCATATTTATTACAACGTTTCGGCCCTTCAGTATCTGTCTATATTTCTGAGATGAGGTAATATGTACACTATTTACATTATTTGGATTATTGTCCTCATCTTTGTCGCCATATTTATTACAACGTTTCGGCCTTTCAGTATCTGTCTATATTTCTGAGATGAGGTAATATGTACACTATTTACATTATTTGGACTATTGTCCTCATCTTTGTCACCATATTTATTACAACGTTTCGGCCTTTCAGTATCTGTCTATATTTCTGAGATGAGGTAATATGTACACTATTTACATTATTTGGACTATTGTCCTCATCTTTGTCACCATATTTATTACAACGTTTCGGCCTTTCAGTATCTGTCTATATTTCTGAGATGAGGTAATATGTACATTATTAACATTATTCGGATTATTGTCCTCATCTTTGTCGCCATATTTATTACAACGTTTCGGCCCTTTCAGTATCTGTCTATATTTCTGAGATGAGGTAATATGTACACTATTTACATTATTTGGATTATTGTCCTCATCTTTGTCGCCATATTTATTACAACGTTTCGGCCTTTCAGTATCTGTCTATATTTCTGAGATGAGGTAATATGTACATTATTTACATTATTCGGACTATTGTCCTCATCTTTGTCGCCATATTTATTACAACGTTTCGGCCTTTCAGTATCTGTCTATATTTCTGAGATGAGGTAATATGTACATTATTTACATTATTCGGACTATTGTCCTCATCTTTGTCGCCATATTTATTACAACGTTTTCGGCCTTTCAGTATCTGTCTATATTTCTGAGATGAGGTATTATGTACACTATTTACATTATTCGGACTATTGTCCTCATCTTTGTTGCCATATTTATTACAACGTTTCGGCCTTTCAGTATCTGTCTATATTTCTGAGATGAGGTAATATGTACACTATTTACATTATTTGGACTATTGTCCTCATCTTTGTCGCCATATTTATTACAACGTTTCGGCCTTTCAGTATCTGTCTATATTTCTGAGATGAGGTAATATGTACATTATTTACATTATTTGGTTATTGTCCTCATCTTTGTCGCCATATTTATTACAACGTTTCGGCCTTTCAGTATCTGTCTATATTTCTGAGATGAGGTATTATGTACATTATTAACATTATTCGGACTATTGTCCTCATCTTTGTCGCCATATTTATTACAACGTTTCGGCCTTTCAGTATCTGTCTATATTTCTGAGATGAGGTAATATGTACACTATTTACATTATTCGGACTATTGTCCTCATCTTTGTCGCCATATTTATTACAACGTTTCGGCCTTTCAGTATCTGTCTATATTTCTGAGATGAGTAATATGTACACTATTAACATTATTTGGACTATTGTCCTCATCTTTGTTGCCATATTTATTACAACGTTTCGGCCTTTCAGTATCTGTCTATATTTCTGAGATGAGGTAATATGTACACTATTTACATTATTTGGACTATTGTCCTCATCTTTGTCACCATATTTATTACAACGTTTCGGCCTTTCAGTATCTGTCTATATTTCTGAGATGAGGTAATATGTACACTATTTACATTATTTGGACTATTGTCCTCATCTTTGTTGCCATATTTATTACAACGTTTCGGCCTTTCAGTATCTGTCTATATTTCTGAGATGAGGTAATATGTACATTATTTACATTATTCGGATTATTGTCCTCATCTTTGTCGCCATATTTATTACAACGTTTCGGCCTTTCAGTATCTGTCTATATTTCTGAGATGAGGTAATATGTACATTATTAACATTATTCGGATTATTGTCCTCATCTTTGTCGCCATATTTATTACAACGTTTCGGCCTTTCAGTATCTGTCTATATTTCTGAGATGAGGTAATATGTACATTATTAACATTATTTGGATTATTGTCCTCATCTTTGTCGCCATATTTATTACAAACGTTTCGGCCTTTCAGTATCTGTCTATATTTCTGAGATGAGGTAATATGTACATTATTTACATTATTCGGACTATTGTCCTCATCTTTGTCGCCATATTTATTACAACGTTTCGGCCTTTCAGTATCTGTCTATATTTCTGAGATGAGGTAATATGTACATTATTTACATTATTTGGATTATTGTCCTCATCTTTGTCGCCATATTTATTACAACGTTTCGGCCTTTCAGTATCTGTCTATATTTCTGAGATGAGTAATATGTACACTATTTACATTATTTGGACTATTGTCCTCATCTTTGTCGCCATATTTATTACAACGTTTCGGCCTTTCAGTATCTGTCTATATTTCTGAGATGAGGTAATATGTACATTATTAACATTATTCGGATTATTGTCCTCATCTTTGTCGCCATATTTATTACAACGTTTCGGCCCTTTCAGTATCTGTCTATATTTCTGAGATGAGGTAATATGTACATTATTAACATTATTCGGATTATTGTCCTCATCTTTGTCGCCATATTTATTACAACGTTTCGGCCCTTCAGTATCTGTCTATATTTCTGAGATGAGGTAATATGTACACTATTAACATTATTCGGACTATTGTCCTCATCTTTGTCGCCATATATTATTACAACGTTTCGGCCCTTCAGTATCTGTCTATATTTCTGAGATGAGGTAATATGTACATTATTTACATTATTCGGACTATTGTCCTCATCTTTGTCGCCATATTTATTACAACGTTTCGGCCTTTCAGTATCTGTCTATATTTCTGAGATGAGGTAATATGTACATTATTTACATTATTTCGGATTATTGTCCTCATCTTTGTCGCCATATTTATTACAACGTTTCGGCCTTTCAGTATCTGTCTATATTTCTGAGATGAGGTAATATGTACACTATTTACATTATTTGGACTATTGTCCTCATCTTTGTCGCCATATTTATTACAACGTTTCGGCCTTTCAGTATCTGTCTATATTTCTGAGATGAGGTAATATGTACATTATTAACATTATTTGGATTATTGTCCTCATCTTTGTCGCCATATTTATTACAACGTTTCGGCCCTTCAGTATCTGTCTATATTTCTGAGATGAGGTAATATGTACATTATTAACATTATTCGGATTATTGTCCTCATCTTTGTCGCCATATTTATTACAACGTTTCGGCCCTTCAGTATCTGTCTATATTTCTGAGATGAGGTAATATGTACATTATTAACATTATTCGGATTATTGTCCTCATCTTTGTCGCCATATTTATTACAACGTTTCGGCCTTTCAGTATCTGTCTATATTTCTGAGATGAGGTATTATGTACATTATTTACATTATTCGGACTATTGTCCTCATCTTTGTCGCCATATTTATTACAACGTTTCGGCCTTTCAGTATCTGTCTATATTTCTGAGATGAGGTATTATGTACATTATTAACATTATTCGGATTATTGTCCTCATCTTTGTCGCCATATTTATTACAACGTTTCGGCCTTTCAGTATCTGTCTATATTTCTGAGATGAGGTAATA
Source organism: Acanthosepion pharaonis (assembly GCA_903632075.3). Taxonomy (NCBI): domain Eukaryota; kingdom Metazoa; phylum Mollusca; class Cephalopoda; order Sepiida; family Sepiidae; genus Acanthosepion; species Acanthosepion pharaonis. The sequence continues at coordinate 396,207 of CAHIKZ030001028.1, forward strand.
TGTACACTATTAACATTATTCGGATTATTGTCCTCATCTTTGTCGCCATATTTATTACAACGTTTCGGCCTTTCAGTATCTGTCTATATTTCTGAGATGAGGTAATATGTACATTATTTACATTATTCGGATTATTGTCCTCATCTTTGTCGCCATATTTATTACAACGTTTCGGCCTTTCAGTATCTGTCTATATTTCTGAGATGAGGTAATATGTACATTATTAACATTATTTGGATTATTGTCCTCATCTTTGTCGCCATATTTATTACAACGTTTCGGCCTTTCAGTATCTGTCTATATTTCTGAGATGAGGTAATATGTACACTATTTACATTATTCGGACTATTGTCCTCATCTTTGTCGCCATATTTATTACAACGTTTCGGCCTTTCAGTATCTGTCTATATTTCTGAGATGAGGTAATATGTACATTATTTACATTATTTGGACTATTGTCCTCATCTTTGTCGCCATATTTATTACAACGTTTCGGCCTTTCAGTATCTGTCTATATTTCTGAGATGAGGTAATATGTACACTATTTACATTATTTGGATTATTGTCCTCATCTTTGTCGCCATATTTATTACAACGTTTCGGCCCTTCAGTATCTGTCTATATTTCTGAGATGAGGTATTATGTACACTATTTACATTATTCGGACTATTGTCCTCATCTTTGTCGCCATATTTATTACAACGTTTCGGCCCTTTCAGTATCTGTCTATATTTCTGAGATGAGGTAATATGTACACTATTTACATTATTCGGACTATTGTCCTCATCTTTGTCGCCATATTTATTACAACGTTTCGGCCTTTTCAGTATCTGTCTATATTTCTGAGATGAGGTAATATGTACATTATTTACATTATTCGGATTATTGTCCTCATCTTTGTCGCCATATTTATTACAACGTTTCGGCCTTTCAGTATCTGTCTATATTTCTGAGATGAGGTAATATGTACACTATTTACATTATTTGGACTATTGTCCTCATCTTTGTCACCATATTTATTACAACGTTTCGGCCTTTCAGTATCTGTCTATATTTCTGAGATGAGGTAATATGTACACTATTTACATTATTTGGACTATTGTCCTCATCTTTGTCGCCATATTTATTACAACGTTTCGGCCTTTCAGTATCTGTCTATATTTCTGAGATGAGGTAATATGTACACTATTTACATTATTCGGACTATTGTCCTCATCTTTGTCGCCATATTTATTACAACGTTTCGGCCTTTCAGTATCTGTCTATATTTCTGAGATGAGGTAATATGTACACTATTTACATTATTTGGACTATTGTCCTCATCTTTGTCACCATATTTATTACAACGTTTCGGCCTTTCAGTATCTGTCTATATTTCTGAGATGAGGTAATATGTACACTATTTACATTATTTGGACTATTGTCCTCATCTTTGTTGCGATATTTATTACAACGTTTCGGCCTTTCAGTATCTGTCTATATTTCTGAGATGAGGTAATATGTACACTATTTACATTATTTGGACTATTGTCCTCATCTTTGTCGCCATATTTATTACAACGTTTCGGCCTTTCAGTATCTGTCTATATTTCTGAGATGAGGTATTATGTACACTATTTACATTATTCGGACTATTGTCCTCATCTTTGTCGCCATATTTATTACAACGTTTCGGCCTTTCAGTATCTGTCTATATTTCTGAGATGAGGTAATATGTACACTATTTACATTATTGGACTATTGTCCTCATCTTTGTCGCCATATTTATTACAACGTTTCGGCCTTTCAGTATCTGTCTATATTTCTGAGATGAGGTAATATGTACATTATTTACATTATTTGGACTATTGTCCTCATCTTTGTCGCCATATTTATTACAACGTTTCGGCCTTTCAGTATCTGTCTATATTTCTGAGATGAGGTAATATGTACACTATTTACATTATTTGGACTATTGTCCTCATCTTTGTCGCCATATTTATTACAACGTTTCGGCCTTTCAGTTTCTGTCTATATTTCTGAGATGAGGTAATATGTACATTATTTACATTATTCGGATTATTGTCCTCATCTTTGTCGCCATATTTATTACAACGTTTCGGCCCTTTCAGTATCTGTCTATATTTCTGAGATGAGGTAATTATGTACACTATTTACATTATTTGGACTATTGTCCTCATCTTTGTCGCCATATTTATTACAACGTTTCGGCCTTTCAGTATCTGTCTATATTTCTGAGATGAGGTAATATGTACACTATTAACATTATTCGGACTATTGTCCTCATCTTTGTCGCCATATTTATTACAACGTTTCGGCCTTTCAGTATCTGTCTATATTTCTGAGATGAGGTAATATGTACACTATTAACATTATTGGATTATTGTCCTCATCTTTGTCGCCATATTTATTACAACGTTTCGGCCTTTCAGTATCTGTCTATATTTCTGAGATGAGGTAATATGTACACTATTTACATTATTTGGTTATTGTCCTCATCTTTGTCGCCATATTTATTACAACGTTTCGGCCTTTCAGTATCTGTCTATATTTCTGAGATGAGGTATTATGTACACTATTTACATTATTCGGACTATTGTCCTCATCTTTGTCGCCATATTTATTACAACGTTTCGGCCTTTCAGTATCTGTCTATATTTCTGAGATGAGGTAATATGTATTATTTATTTACATTATTCGGATTATTGTCCTCATCTTTGTCGCCATATTTATTACAACGTTTCGGCCCTTCAGTATCTGTCTATATTTCTGAGATGAGGTAATATGTACACTATTTACATTATTCGGACTATTGTCCTCATCTTTGTCGCCATATTTATTACAACGTTTCGGCCTTTCAGTATCTGTCTATATTTCTGAGATGAGGTAATATGTACATTATTTACATTATTCGGACTATTGTCTTCATCTTTGTTGCCATATTTATTACAACGTTTCGGCCTTTCAGCATCTGTCTATATTTCTGAGATGAGGTAATATGTACATTATTTACATTATTTGGACTATTGTCCTCATCTTTGTTGCCATATTTATTACAACGTTTCGGCCTTTCAGTATCTGTCTATATTTCTGAGATGAGGTATTTTGTACACTATTTACATTATTCGGACTATTGTCCTCATCTTTGTCGCCATATTTATTACAACGTTTCGGCCTTTCAGCATCTGTCTATATTTCTGAGATGAGGTAATATGTACACTATTAACATTATTCGGACTATTGTCCTCATCTTTGTCGCCATATTTATTACAACGTTTCGGCCTTTCAGTATCTGTCTATATTTCTGAGATGAAGTATTATGTACACTATTTACATTATTCGGATTATTGTCCTCATCATTGTCGCCATATTTATTACAAGGTTTCGGCCTTTCAGTATCTGTCTATATTTCTGAGATGAGGTAATATGTACACTATTTACATTATTCGGACTATTGTCCTCATCTTTGTCGCCATATTTATTACAACGTTTCGGCCTTTCAGTATCTGTCTATATTTCTGAGATGAGGTAATATGTACACTATTTACATTATTCGGACTATTGTCCTCATCTTTGTCGCCATATTTATTACAACGTTTCGGCCTTTCAGTATCTGTCTATATTTCTGAGATGAGGTAATATGTACATTATTTACATTATTCGGACTATTGTCCTCATCTTTGTCGCCATATTTATTACAACGTTTCGGCCCTTCAGTATCTGTCTATATTTCTGAGATGAGGTAATATGTACACTATTTACATTATTCGGATTATTGTCCTCATCTTTGTCGCCATATTTATTACAACGTTTCGGCCTTTCAGTATCTGTCTATATTTCTGAGATGAGGTAATATGTACACTATTTACATTATTTGGACTATTGTCCTCATCTTTGTCGCCATATTTATTACAACGTTTCGGCCTTTCAGTATCTGTCTATATTTCTGAGATGAGGTAATATGTACATTATTTACATTATTCGGATTATTGTCCTCATCTTTGTCGCCATATTTATTACAACGTTTCGGCCTTTCAGTATCTGTCTATATTTCTGAGATGAGTAAATATGTACACTATTTACATTATTCGGACTATTGTCCTCATCTTTGTCGCCATATTTATTACAACATTTCGGCCTTTCAGTATCTGTCTATATTTCTGAGATGAGGTAATATGTACATTATTTACATTATTCGGACTATTGTCCTCATCTTTGTCGCCATATTTATTACAACGTTTCGGCCTTTCAGTATCTGTCTATATTTCTGAGATGAGGTAATATGTACATTATTTACATTATTCGGACTATTGTCCTCATCTTTGTCGCCATATTTATTACAACGTTTCGGCCTTTCAGTATCTGTCTATATTTCTGAGATGAGGTATTATGTACACTATTTACATTATTCGGATTATTGTCCTCATCTTTATCGCCATATTTATTACAACGTTTCGGCCTTTCAGTATCTGTCTATATTTCTGAGATGAGGTAATATGTACATTATTAACATTATTCGGACTATTGTCCTCATCTTTGTCGCCATATTTATTACAACGTTTCGGCCCTTTCAGTATCTGTCTATATTTCTGAGATGAGGTAATATGTACATTATTAACATTATTCGGATTATTGTCCTCATCTTTGTCGCCATATTTATTACAACGTTTCGGCCTTTCAGTATCTGTCTATATTTCTGAGATGAGGTAATATGTACATTATTTACATTATTCGGATTATTGTCCTCATCTTTGTCGCCATATTTATTACAACGTTTCGGCCTTTCAGTATCTGTCTATATTTCTGAGATGAGGTAATATGTACATTATTTACATTATTTGGATTATTGTCCTCATCTTTGTTGCCATATTTATTACAACATTTCGGCCTTTCAGTATCTGTCTATATTTCTGAGATGAGGTATTATGTACACTATTTACATTATTCGGACTATTGTCCTCATCTTTGTCGCCATATTTATTACAACGTTTCGGCCTTTCAGTATCTGTCTATATTTCTGAGATGAGGTAATATGTACATTATTTACATTATTCGGACTATTGTCCTTATCTTTGTTGCCATATTTATTACAACGTTTCGGCCTTTCAGTATCTGTCTATATTTCTGAGATGAGGTAATTATGTACATTATTAACATTATTTGGACTATTGTCCTCATCTTTGTCGCCATATTTATTACAACGTTTCGGCCTTTCAGTATCTGTCTATATTTCTGAGATGAGGTAATATGTACACTATTTACATTATTCGGACTATTGTCCTCATCTTTGTCGCCATATTTATTACAACGTTTCGGCCCTTCAGTATCTGTCTATATTTCTGAGATGAGGTAATATGTACATTATTAACATTATTCGGACTATTGTCCTCATCTTTGTCGCCATATTTATTACAACGTTTCGGCCCTTCAGTATCTGTCTATATTTCTGAGATGAGGTAATTATGTACATTATTTACATTATTCGGATTATTGTCCTCATCTTTGTCGCCATATTTATTACAACGTTTCGGCCTTTCAGTTTCGGTCTATATTTCTGAGATGAGGTAATATGTACACTATTTACATTATTCGGACTATTGTCCTCATCTTTGTCGCCATATTTATTACAACGTTTCGGCCTTTCAGTATCTGTCTATATTTCTGAGATGAGGTATTATGTACATTATTTACATTATTCGGATTATTGTCCTCATCTTTGTCGCCATATTTATTACAACGTTTCGGCCTTTCAGTATCTGTCTATATTTCTGAGATGAGGTATTATGTACATTATTTACATTATTCGGATTATTGTCCTCATCTTTGTCGCCATATTTATTACAACGTTTCGGCCTTTCAGTATCTGTCTATATTTCTGAGATGAGGTAATATGTACATTATTTACATTATTCGGATTATTGTCCTCATCTTTGTCGCCATATTTATTACAACGTTTCGGCCTTTCAGTATCTGTCTATATTTCTGAGATGAGGTATTATGTACATTATTTACATTATTCGGATTATTGTCCTCATCTTTGTCGCCATATTTATTACAACGTTTCGGCCCTTCAGTATCTGTCTATATTTCTGAGATGAGGTAATATGTACATTATTAACATTATTCGGATTATTGTCCTCATCTTTGTCGCCATATTTATTACAACGTTTCGGCCTTTCAGTATCTGTCTATATTTCTGAGATGAGGTAATATGTACATTATTTACATTATTCGGACTATTGTCCTCATCTTTGTCGCCATATTTATTACAACGTTTCGGCCCTTCAGTATCTGTCTATATTTCTGAGATGAGGTAATATGTACATTATTTACATTATTTGGATTATTGTCCTCATCTTTGTCGCCATATTTATTACAACGTTTCGGCCTTTCAGTATCTGTCTATATTTCTGAGATGAGGTAATATGTACATTATTTACATTATTCGGATTATTGTCCTCATCTTTGTCGCCATATTTATTACAACGTTTCGGCCTTTCAGTATCTGTCTATATTTCTGAGATAATATGTACATTATTAACATTATTCGGATTATTGTCCTCATCTTTGTCGCCATATTTATTACAACGTTTCGGCCCTTCAGTATCTGTCTATATTTCTGAGATGAGGTCCTTTATTTACATTATTCGGACTATTGTCCTCATCTTTGTCGCCATATTTATTACAACGTTTCGGCCTTTCAGTATCTGTCTATATTTCTGAGATGAGGTAATATGTACATTATTAACATTATTCGGACTATTGTCCTCATCTTTGTCGCCATATTTATTACAACGTTTCGGCCTTTCAGTATCGGTCTATATTTCTGAGATGAGGTAATATGTACATTATTTAACATTATTCGGATTATTGTCCTCATCTTTGTCGCCATATTTATTACAACGTTTCGGCCTTTCAGTATCTGTCTATATTTCTGAGATGAGGTAATATGTACATTATTTACATTATTCGGACTATTGTCCTCATCTTTGTCGCCATATTTATTACAACGTTTCGGCCCTTCAGTATCTGTCTATATTTCTGAGATGATTATTAACATTATTCGGATTATGTCCTCATCTTTGTTATTTACATTATTCGGACTATTGTCCTCATCTTTGTCGCCATATTTATTACAACATTTCGGCCTTTCAGTATCTGTCTATATTTCTGAGATGAGGTAATATGTACATTATTAACATTATTCGGATTATTGTCCTCATCTTTGTCGCCATATTTATTACAACGTTTCGGCCTTTCAGTATCTGTCTATATTTCTGAGATGAGGTAATATGTACATTTATTAACATTATTCGGATTATTGTTATCTTTTGTCTCATCTTTGTCGCCATATTTATTACAACGTTTCGGCCTTTCAGTATCTGTCTATATTTCTGAGATGAGGTAATATGTACATTATTAACATTATTCGGATTATTGTCCTCATCTTTGTCGCCATATTTATTACAACGTTTCGGCCCTTTCAGTATCTGTCTATATTTCTGAGATGAGGTAATATGTACATTATTTACATTATTCGGATTATTGTCCTCATCTTTGTCGCCATATTTATTACAACGTTTCGGCCTTTCAGTATCTGTCTATATTTCTGAGATGAGGTAATATGTACATTATTAACATTATTCGGATTATTGTCCTCATCTTTGTCGCCATATTTATTACAACGTTTCGGCCCTTTCAGTATCTGTCTATATTTCTGAGATGAGGTAATATGTACATTATTTACATTATTCGGATTATTGTCCTCATCTTTGTCGCCATATTTATTACAACGTTTCGGCCTTTCAGTATCTGTCTATATTTCTGAGATGAGGTAATATGTACATTATTAACATTATTCGGATTATTGTCCTCATCTTTGTCGCCATATTTATTACAACGTTTCGGCCCTTTCAGTATCTGTCTATATTTCTGAGATGAGGTAATATGTACATTATTAACATTATTCGGATTATTGTCCTCATCTTTGTCGCCATATTTATTACAACGTTTCGGCCTTTCAGTATCTGTCTATATTTCTGAGATGAGGTAATATGTACATTATTAACATTATTCGGATTATTGTCCTCATCTTTGTCGCCATATTTATTACAACGTTTCGGCCTTTCAGTATCTGTCTATATTTCTGAGATGAGGTATTATTATGTACATTTATTTACATTATTCGGACTATTGTCCTCATCTTTGTCGCCATATTTATTACAACGTTTCGGCCTTTCAGTATCTGTCTATATTTCTGAGATGAGGTAATATGTACACTATTTACATTATTCGGATTATTGTCCTCATCTTTGTCGCCATATTTATTACAACGTTTCGGCCCTTTCAGTATCTGTCTATATTTCTGAGATGAGGTAATATGTACATTATTAACATTATTCGGATTATTGTCCTCATCTTTGTCGCCATATTTATTACAACGTTTCGGCCTTTCAGTATCTGTCTATATTTCTGAGATGAGGTAATATGTACACTATTAACATTATTCGGATTATTGTCCTCATCTTTGTCGCCATATTTATTACAACGTTTCGGCCTTTCAGTATCTGTCTATATTTCTGAGATGAGGTAATATGTACATTATTAACATTATTCGGATTATTGTCCTCATCTTTGTCGCCATATTTATTACAACGTTTCGGCCCTTCAGTATCTGTCTATATTTCTGAGATGAGGTAATATGTACATTATTAACATTATTCGGACTATTGTCCTCATCTTTGTCGCCATATTTATTACAACGTTTCGGCCCTTCAGTATCGGTCTATATTTCTGAGATGAGGTAATATGTACATTATTAACATTATTCGGATTATTGTCCTCATCTTTGTCGCCATATTTATTACAACGTTTCGGCCCTTCAGTATCTGTCTATATTTCTGAGATGAGGTAATATGTACATTATTAACATTATTCGGATTATTGTCCTCATCTTTGTCGCCATATTTATTACAACGTTTCGGCCCTTCAGTATCGGTCTATATTTCTGAGATGAGGTAGTATGTACATTATTTACATTATTCGGACTATTGTCCTCATCTTTGTCGCCATATTTATTACAACGTTTCGGCCTTTCAGTATCGGTCTATATTTCTGAGATGAGGTAATATGTACATTATTAACATTATTCGGACTATTGTCCTCATCTTTGTCGCCATATTTATTACAACGTTTCGGCCTTTCAGTATCTGTCTATATTTCTGAGATGAGGTAATATGTACATTATTAACATTATTCGGATTATTGTCCTCATCTTTGTATATTTCTGAGATATTTATTACAACGGATTATTTTCGGCCCTTTCAGTATCTGTCTATATTTCTGAGATGAGGTAATATGTACATTATTAACATTATTCGGATTATTGTCCTCATCTTTGTCGCCATATTTATTACAACGTTTCGGCCCTTCAGTATCTGTCTATATTTCTGAGATGAGGTAATATGTACATTATTAACATTATTCGGATTATTGTCCTCATCTTTGTCGCCATATTTATTACAACGTTTCGGCCCTTCAGTATCTGTCTATATTTCTGAGATGAGGTAATATGTACACTATTTACATTATTCGGATTATTGTCCTCATCTTTGTCGCCATATTTATTACAACGTTTCGGCCTTTCAGTATCTGTCTATATTTCTGAGATGAGGTAATATGTACATTATTAACATTATTCGGATTATTGTCCTCATCTTTGTCGCCATATTTATTACAACGTTTCGGCCCTTCAGTATCTGTCTATATTTCTGAGATGAGGTATTATACATTATTAACATTATTCGGACTATTGTCCTCATCTTTGTCGCCATATTTATTACAACGTTTCGGCCCTTCAGTATCTGTCTATATTTCTGAGATGAGGTAATATGTACATTATTAACATTATTTGGACTATTTGTCCTCATCTTTGTCGTAATATTTATTACAACGATTATTGCCCTTCAGTATCGTTTCGGTCTATATTTCTGAGATGAGGTAATATATTATTAACATTATTCGGATTATTGTCCTCATCTTTGTCGCCATATTTATTACAACGTTTTCGGCCCTTCAGTATCGGTCTATATTTCTGAGATGAGGTAATATGTACATTATTAACATTATTCGGATTATTGTCCTCATCTTTGTCGCCATATTTATTACAACGTTTCGGCCCTTCAGTATCGGTCTATATTTCTGAGATGAGGTAATATGTACATTATTAACATTATTCGGATTATTGTCCTCATCTTTGTCGCCATATTTATTACAACGTTTCGGCCCTTCAGTATCGGTCTATATTTCTGAGATGAGGTAATATGTACATTATTAACATTATTCGGATTATTGTCCTCATCTTTGTCGCCATATTTATTACAACGTTTCGGCCTTTCAGTATCGGTCTATATTTCTGAGATGAGGTAATATGTACATTATTAACATTATTCGGATTATTGTCCTCATCTTTGTCGCCATATTTATTACAACGTTTCGGCCCTTTCAGTATCGGTCTATATTTCTGAGATGAGGTAATATGTACATTATTAACATTATTCGGATTATTGTCCTCATCTTTGTCGCCATATTTATTACAACGTTTCGGCCCTTCAGTATCGGTCTATATTTCTGAGATGAGGTAATATGTACATTATTAACATTATTCGGATTATTGTCCTCATCTTTGTCGCCATATTTATTACAACGTTTCGGCCCTTCAGTATCGGTCTATATTTCTGAGATGAGGTAATATGTACATTATTAACATTATTCGGATTATTGTCCTCATCTTTGTCGCCATATTTATTACAACGTTTTGGCCCTTCAGTATCGGTCTATATTTCTGAGATGAGGTAATATGTACATTATTAACATTATTCGGATTATTGTCCTCATCTTTGTCGCCATATTTATTACAACGTTTGGCCCTTCAGTATCTGTCTATATTTCTGAGATGAGGTAATATATTTAACATTATTCGGATTATTGTCCTCATCTTTGTCGCCATATTTATTACAACGTTTCGGCCCTTCAGTATCTGTCTATATTTCTGAGATGAGGTAATATGTACATTATTAACATTATTCGGATTATTGTCCTCATCTTTGTCGCCATATTTATTACAACGTTTCGGCCCTTCAGTATCTGTCTATATTTCTGAGATGAGGTAATATGTACATTATTAACATTATTCGGATTATTGTCCTCATCTTTGTCGCCATATTTATTACAACGTTTCGGCCCTTTCAGTATCTTTGTCTATATTTCTGAGATGAGGTAATATGTACATTATTAACATTATTCGGATTATTGTCCTCATCTTTGTCGCCATATTTATTACAACGTTTCGGCCCTTCAGTATCGGTCTATATTTCTGAGATGAGGTAATATGTACATTATTAACATTATTCGGATTATTGTCCTCATCTTTGTCGCCATATTTATTACAACGTTTCGGCCCTTCAGTATCGGTCTATATTTCTGAGATGAGGTAATATGTACATTATTAACATTATTCGGATTATTGTCCTCATCTTTGTCGCCATATTTATTACAACGTTTCGGCCCTTCAGTATCTGTCTATATTTCTGAGATGAGGTAATATGTACATTATTAACATTATTCGGATTATTGTCCTCATCTTTGTCGCCATATTTATTACAACGTTTCGGCCCTTCAGTATCGGTCTATATTTCTGAGATGAGGTAATATGTACATTATTAACATTATTCGGATTATTGTCCTCATCTTTGTCGCCATATTTATTACAACGTTTCGGCCCTTCAGTATCGGTCTATATTTCTGAGATGAGGTAATATGTACATTATTAACATTATTCGGATTATTGTCCTCATCTTTGTCGCCATATTTATTACAACGTTTCGGCCCTTCAGTATCTGTCTATATTTCTGAGATGAGGTAATATGTACATTATTTACATTATTCGGATTATTGTCCTCATCTTTGTCGCCATATTTATTACAACGTTTCGGCCCTTCAGTATCGGTCTATATTTCTGAGATGAGGTAATATGTACATTATTAACATTATTCGATTATTGTCCTCATCTTTGTCGCCATATTTATTACAACGTTTCGGCCCTTCAGTATCGGTCTATATTTCTGAGATGAGGTAATATGTACATTATTAACATTATTCGGATTATTGTCCTCATCTTTGTCGCCATATTTATTACAACGTTTCGGCCCTTCAGTATCGGTCTATATTTCTGAGATGAGGTAATATGTACATTATTAACATTATTCGGATTATTGTCCTCATCTTTGTCGCCATATTTATTACAACGTTTCGGCCCTTCAGTATCGGTCTATATTTCTGAGATGAGGTAATATGTACATTATTAACATTATTCGGATTATTGTCCTCATCTTTGTCGCCATATTTATTACAACGTTTCGGCCCTTCAGTATCGGTCTATATTTCTGAGATGAGGTAATATGTACATTATTAACATTATTCGGATTATTGTCCTCATCTTTGTCGCCATATTTATTACAACGTTTCGGCCCTTCAGTATCGGTCTATATTTCTGAGATGAGGTAATATGTACAATATAACATTATTATTGTCCTCATTTTCGGATTTATTGTCCTTCAGTATCGGTTTATTTCTGAGATGAGGTAATATGTACATTATTAACATATTTCCCCATCGGTTTGTCGCCATATTTAACAACGTTTCGGCCCTTCAGTATCGGTCTATATTTCTGAGATGAGGTAATATGTACATTATTAACATTATTCGGATTATTACACCGTTTCCCTCATCTTTTGTCATTATTCATTACAACGTTTACAACGTTTCGGCCCTTCAGTATCGGTCTATATTTCTGAGATGAGGTAATATGTACATTATTAACATTATTCGGACTATTGTCCTCATCTTTGTCGCCATATTTATTACAACGTTTCGGCCGTTGTACGCTCCGGCCTTCTTCAGGTAGTTGGAATGTGGAACAGAACCATCTACAGTCTACCTCAGTGAGCGAAATAAAGGGTTCAGTCCGAATAATGTGAATAATGTATTTTTACTTTTGTATACGTGTCACAAAAAAAATGGTCGTATTTGCTTTGAGAAAGTCCCGCAGAGGATGAAACGCGTTGGCTAAGTTTTCCTTTTGTCTTTATTCATAGTGTCCTTTTACAAACATACCCTATGTGAAATTTTTTACACACACACACACACACACACACACACACACACACACACACACACACACATATATATACATATATATTTATGCTGAATTTTCTAACATCATTTCCTGAATATTCAGTCCAGTAAATGTAAATAAATAAATATAATGTTTAATAATAAAAACAGGGCGTCTACTCAGATATGAGTATTTATTAAAAAAATAATGTTTAAACATATAAATTAAAAATATGTTTGGATTTAATTCATTTCCTAATATTTGGTTGAGCTCTCTTGAGAAAAAGGCGTGAAAGGACGGTGAAGAGAAGGACGGGGAATTAGATCAAGGCATCTGAAGATGTCGATTGACATTGCACTTGAATATTTCGAGATTATAGCTATCGGAGAAGCAAGTAAGAGGAAGGGAGTTCCTCAGACGAGAAGTGCGAGACATGAAGCTATTGGAGTAGAAGAGATGGCTACATTTAAACGCTTCGACAGTGAAAAGGTGGGATTGAGATGCCAAACCTAGTAGAACGTTTAAATTCATACAGTTTGGGAACCGGCGAAAATAGCACGTCGGAGCAGTTACCGTGAAAGTATTTGTAGAAAAGACAGAGGGAGGCGACGGCACGTCTGTGAGAGAGCGACTGTAAACGAGATGCCAGATCAGGGCCAGTCACATTGCATATCTGTCTCTGGATTTTGTCGAGGGCCTTTTAGACAAACATATATATATATATATATATATATATATATATATGTGTGTGTGTGTGTGTGTGTGTGTGTGTGCAAATATATGGATATAGATCCGACAGTATGAAGAAAAATATACGGAAAAACAAACAAAAATCCTAATTTAATTTAAGGATTTCTTAACGAACTGTTTATATGAGAAAATCGTTCAATCGAGCTTATCTAATATTTTGAAATCATCTTCGAATACGTTTTCACAACATCGCCCACGTGACGACGACGTGATCATATTAAAACGGAACGCTGATCTTATAAAAAAAAAATTCAGTATATTTTCACGTATAAAAAAAAAATACAGTATATTTTCACGTATAAGGCGACCTATAAAGGCGAGATCTCAAATCTAGGTAAATTTTCGTGATTTTATCTGATATTTGTAGTACAAGACGACCAAAAATATAAGCTCGCCTAATCCGCCAGTAGCAGTTAGGTCTCTAATAATGATTCCTGGTAGTATAAAATAAAGCTGATGATGTTTTGCTTAACTTTAGCGTTATCTGTTCAAAATAATCAAAATAACACATTAAATGTATTAATTGCTCTCCATAAAAAGACTGACCACAATTTTGATATAAGAAATGCTACTCTAACTTAAAGAGAAAACGATTTGCTAAGACTAATATCATTAGAAAGTACTTTAATTGTTAGATCATCCACGGTAAATTAGTTGTTACAACATTTCACCTTTCTTGACAGATCTTCTATTATCATAATGTCGGATGTATATATATATTCATTATGCAGTGTTACATTAGAACATGCACATACCCACTAAAAATCTTTTTTAACGTTTCATCAGGTGGGGAATCAGGAAATACTTTTTAACGTTGAAACAAGATGTACAGTTTTGTAGTTGGGTGTGTGCATGTTCTAATGTAACACTGCATAATAAATAAAACTATATTCGGCTCTACTTTTGTATTGGGCTCTGTTTTAAATTAATGTTTTGAACGCTAAAATCTTATTCTCTGTTCTTTTACATCTATCTATCTATCTATCTATCTATCTATCTATCTATCTATATTCTTCGTTTCTACTCGCGTGCGTCGCCACTTCTAGAAGTAAAAGAGACATTTTCACAGTGAGGTAGACACACAATCGCAGAGTGAACATAAGGCAAAAAAAAAGAAAAAAGAAAAAAGAATCCCCCTCAAGCAAAAATAACCCCCCCCAAAATAAACAAACTAAAAACGAAATACGCACGTGCATTTTATGAATACAGACTCCTAAAATGAAAGCAGAAAAAAAATTACAATTACATCCGTGGACTTCGTAAACTGCGGTAGATGACACGTTTAGTGGACCCAAGTCGATGCTTCGCTAATAAACTGTTACCATGCAAACCAGGCCGGTGTTGTGTGCCAAAGTAATTATTATATAGGCGTTTTTGGTTCTGTACTGATGCCTGAATAATTCTGCTTCTTTCTCCCCCTCCATTTTCTTTTCTTTTTCATATCTTCCATTCTTATATGCCGTATTGTTTTTTCAATGTCTAACAATTTAATGATTTGTCACCTGATGTGGTCGTCGTGTTCAGCTCCCCTTTCGACCAGGGACGTGTATCATCGGCCTGGAGCTGTGAATTGGATTTAAACTAGATTGCACGCTTTGCTCTGTGGAGGCGTGAACCCTGCCTCCCTAACTAATCTCTGTCGTAACTGATGAACAAGTTTTAAAAAAACAACAACAAACAATCAAAGTTGATCTATCTATCTATCTATCTATCTATCTATCTATCTATCTCAGTCTGTTCATCTATCTATCTAGTAGATCAGTCAAGTTTAAATAAAGAAAACGTTAAAACCAAAGTCAGTCTTTCTAGCTATCTATCTATCTATCTATCTATCTATCTATCTATCTCACTCTGCTCATCTATCTATCTAGTAGATCAGCCAAGTTTAAATAAAGAAAACGTTAAAACCAAAGTATATCTATCTATCTATCTATCTATCTATCTATCTATCTATCTATCCCTAGTATATCAAACAATAAGATGACGTAAAGACATACATATTCCATCAAATTGAGTCAAAATACTTAAAATTGGTATGCACGCCCAAAATATGCCCTTTCCAAAATATGTCAAAAAATGAAACTTTTTTTGGGGGTACTTCTTAGTTGGACTGAGAGCACTTCTTTCTACCCAGACCCACCGATTCTGTCCCTCAAACTTTTCGGGACTTATAACACATTATGCATTTTAGATATTGGTACGAAAATGCACAGACACCTGAACACAGTCTCTTGAATACACACGCCCCCCCACCACACATTACTCTCACATTTTTATTTACAACCTCATGTCATCTAATTCGAAATCGCATCCATCGGTGTCTGTGCCAATCTATCCGATGCAATCTGTTTCGATGTAAACAGAGTTGCTTCGAGATTAAAGTTCTTCGATGGCAAATCATTCTTAAAAACAAAACTGCTCTCTATTAATCACCACAGAGATCCTTCCCTGCCCTCCATTAGAATGTCTGATGCTCAACTTCTCGAGAGCAACTCGCTGCGGCTGCTCGGTCTCACGTTGACGGCTGACCTGAGATGGAACAAATACATTGAGTCAATTGCTTTGTCCACCGCAAGGAAAGTTGGCTCCCTGTGCCGCGCCAGGAAATTTTTCTCCCCGGAATCGATCCTTCAGATCTACAAATCAACAATTCGCCCTTGCATGGAGCATTGCTGCCATATATGGTCTGGAGCCCCTTCTGTTTGCCCCGGGGTTCTTGATAGGCTCCAGAGGCGGATATGCAATATAATTGGCCCTGATCTGGCATCTCGTCTACAGTCGCTCTCTCACAGACTCGCCGTCGCCTCTCTCTGTCTGTTTTACAAATACTTTCATGGCAATTGCTCCGAGGAGCTGCATTCACTGGTTCCCAGACTTCACGAGTTCAAGCGCCCTACGAGGCTGGCATCCCGCTCTCACCCCTTCACTGTCGAAACTCCTAAATGTAGCCGTCTCTTCTACTCCAATAGCTTCATGTCTCACAGCTTTCGCCTGTGGAACTCCCTTCCTATTCCAGTTTCCCCGAGAGCTATAATCTCCAGCTATTCAAATGTAATGTCAATCGACATCTCCAGTCGCCTTGATCTATCCACTACCCTTCTCCTCATCCTTTCTTCTATCACTCCTATCTGATCTTGCTCCAAATTTTCTGTAACCCCTTGCGTCCTAATGGCTTCCCGCCTTGCTTGGGGTGAAACGCTTAAAAAAAAATCTGCCATGTCCACAACCTCTTAGTAAATTTTGTCTTTTTTTTTTAACTCTCCAAATCCCTGACCTGACATCCATTTACACAAGCTCATTATGTAGGTTACTCGCTGCTTTCCTTTGTCCTCCTGACTTCAGTATGTCCTCTGAGTGTCAGATTCTCCAA
Organism: Acanthosepion pharaonis; assembly: GCA_903632075.3. Lineage (NCBI taxonomy): Eukaryota > Metazoa > Mollusca > Cephalopoda > Sepiida > Sepiidae > Acanthosepion > Acanthosepion pharaonis. The sequence continues at coordinate 413,501 of CAHIKZ030001028.1, forward strand.
GCCGTCTTACCTCATTATGTCTCCTAGAAATTTCAACAGTCTTTTTCTGATTTTAACTATAGAGTCCTTACAGTTTTCATGTTCTTTAAAACTTCCTCGTTACTTACATGCTCAGTCCATGGTATTCTCAATATCCTTCTGTAAAACCAGATTTTACCTTAAGTCTCCTCTCCAGATGTAAGGAGATTGTCCAGCATCCATTGCCAGATAGAAGGACTGATGTTACATAACAGTTTAGTACTCTTTTCTGTGTTTCAAACGAAATATTTCCTGTTCTTTGATATTTTACTTAGCTTTAGAAAGGCATCTTAGTTTTAGAGAAAGAAAAAGAGAAAAAAAATCGATGTTCTGGCATTTAACAGGCAATCACAATGGGCATTTTAAGAGTGCCTAGTTAATCTGATCGGAGGAAGCACTGAAGACTTTAATTTCATTTACTTTTTATAAAAAAACAATACTCATTCTCCTTTTATGTGTCATTTGCCTTCAGGACGTGGGTCATCTCTGTATCTTCCTATCCCTTGTAGCCCCTAGCAGCAGCTGTCTTACTGCCAAGCGCACCCCCCCCCGGCACCATTTCTAGTTCCACCATCCATTCTCGAAACGAGTCAGGTAGTTGTCCCGCTGCCTTCCCTGTCCCTGTTGCTTAAAAAATTTCAGCCGTCTCTTCCTGATTCTGACTCAAAGAATCCTTTGTTTTTATTTTTCTTAAGACTTTTTACGCACTTCGGATTCTCAACATTATTCTAGAAATTCACATTTCTGTTACCTGTCGCTTTCTCTTCATCTGCAAGGAAATACTCCAGAATTTACTGCCGTATGCTAGAACTGATATGACATAATTGAGAAGGATACTGACTTAAAATCTAAAATTGAGAGAATATGGAATTGCTAAATGGTAAAAAACTGTGCTTATTGTAATCGAAGAATTAGAAACAGTGTTAGAGGACTTTGCCCATTGGTTGAAAGTATTAGATTTACCAGTGAATTTGTATGTTTTGCAGAAGGTAGGTTTGCTTGGCACAGCACCATCAGAAAAATACTGAAGCCCTAAGGCAACTGGATTTGGTTTCATATCCAAAAAATACCAATCCGGCTAATCACATCCAATAAACCGGACAAACAAATGAAAATAATGTCGTTTGAATAAATATTATTACACTCACTCCTTCTCTCCCAAAACCAATGTACTGATGATGAGGGAAGAGGCTATGCTGATGATGAAGGTATTCATATAAGAATATAGGTATTATGATAAGAATCGTCTTGAATAAATCAACGCTGCTTTCTTATAATTACAGAATCGAAGAATAAAATTTTGAATTCAAAGTTTTTCCTTCTCCTATACAGTCTGTCATTTACTCATAACAAATTGATTTATACCTTTCCCAAGGGTGTTTGGAAGGACTGGAATTCGAACTCGGCTCTCCAATTCCTCAATTTAGTCAGTTATGTTCCATGCGTGATACACGCTTAGGAGATCATGTATCTTTTGATACATGAATGACGAGGTAGATTTTTCCTGCCATTTCTTTCTGCGATAGATCTAAGGCTATAGTCTGTCTTGCTATTTACCCATAGCTAGGGGGAGAAGAAGAGGATTCATAATTTTTCCAAGGGTATTAACACGTAAGTGAATGTAATCGATTCGACTGGAATTCGAACTCGGCTCTCCGATTCCTCAATCCAAGCCGCTATTCAGTCAGTTATGTGCTATGCGTGATACTTGGGCGATCATGTATCTTTTCATACATGAATGGTAAATTTTTCCTGCAGTAATTCTTTGATTGCATTCAGCTCTTTCTAAGGTTGACCAGTTGCCATTCAAGGTTATAGAACCCGGTCTGTCCTGTTATTTTATCATAGCTGGGTGTATAAGAAGAGGATTCATACCTTCCCCAAGGGTATCAGCACGTAAGGATTCGAACTCTGCCCTCTGATTCCTCAATCGGAGCCGCTATCCTTTACTCCACTTCCTATAAAAAATGCATTTGATTTTACTCAACAAAACTAAGTTTATAAAAAAAACAAAACAAAAAAATGTCGTCTTCACAAGAAACAAATGAATAAACTCATCACATCCAATAACGCCGAAATTGGATCCATTATACTTCACTTCATAACAGATTTTTATAACTGCATAATAACATGGGATTTTTTTTCGAAAAAAATAAAACTACAATTAATATTAATTTTTTAGATATCAGAAGTTAATAACGTATTTATTTTTAATTTTTAGCATTAATACAGAATTTTCAGTGGATATTAATGGGTTAAATTGAACAAAGTCCTATTTAAAACTAAAGTCTTCGCAACTAAACCAAGATTAAAAATGAAACTAAAAACACTACTTGTCTTCTTAAGAAACAAATTAATAAACTCATCACATCCAATAACGCCGAAATTGAATCCATTATACTCCACTCAATACCAGATTTCATTTAAATCTTTATAATTAATACAGGTTTTTTTATAAACATATCTTTAATTTTTATAATTAATATTAAATTTTACGGTTCTTTACCAAACTTGGTTTATTTTAATTTCTATTGACATTTCTTTGAAACTTTGATGTTTTTATTTTTAGCTTTAGTGTAATTCCTATGTTGATATTTTTCGATTTATCCTGATAAAAATATACAACCAATGGGGTTTTTGCCACCATTTTTCATTTTGCAATTCTTCTCTCCAAAACAGTTACCATTTTCCCAACTGTCTTGTCTTTTTTTGGAACTTCTTGATTCTTCATTCATACCTCTTCATTGATTGTCTTTTTATGTTCTTCAAACATAAAAGACACAAACAACAATAAGTCCTCCCACTCGATAAAAAGTCATTTACTTAGTCTTCGCCTCAGTCCCTTGATTTTTTATTTCTTCTTTACTTGTCGGCTTTTCGGTAATTACTAATTTGACTCAGATCTATTTATTAGAGCACACACATCCAAAACCAATGGGGAATCTCGTCTTTCTGTTTCTCTATCTTTCTCAGTGTTATTTCACACTTAAATCTCCCTAAAAAGAACAAAATTCTAAAGAGACAGCAAAATAGATGTTGTTGAAGGAACGAAAAGATTACATGATTAAAAAAAAAAGAACAACAAGCCAATTACAAAAACAAAATAAAAAAGATAGTCAGATCAGAATATAAAAATTAGGAATTTTCTGTTTAACATTTGGTGTCAGTCTTATTATCACTTTCAGGAGACGTCGGTGTCTTTTTGGCCGCGTTGAAGGTGGAAAATGATTTCCATTTCGGCTACATCTTTCAAGGCATTTTTTTTTTAAAACTTCGCCTTCACCCTTTTTTTCTCTTTATTTGTCTTTTTCTCGATTTCTTTATTGATGTTTCCCTATAGTTGTTTTTTTTTAGTTCTTTTCGAGTCCTATTATTTTTCGAAACTTTTGAATTCTCAATTCTTTGATTGCATTCTGCGCATGTCATTTTCCCACGTCACTTCCGTTTATTTTCTTTTTCAGATTTTCTTCCTTAGCTCCATTTTCGTTTTCGTCTTAGATTTCGTTTCTTCACCCCAATGTTTATTCTTCAGTTTATCTTTCTGCTTTTTATTTTCGCCTTCCCTCTTTAACTGGGGTGGTGGTGGTTGTTGTTGTTGCTGCTGCTGTTGTTGTTGTTCTTCTTCTTCTTCTTCTTCTTCTTCTTCTTCTTCTTCTTCTTCTTCTTCTTCTTTTCTTCTTCTTCTTCTTCTTCAAGCTTTCACTTTTATGCCCGTTTTCCATTTTTATTATCTTTTCTCGCTTTTTCTTATTCATTATTTTATTCTCCATGATTTCATTAATATATCATATTTTCTTGTTATTTTTTTTTTCATTTTTTCTTCCCTTTATTCTTCATGATTTTATTAGTATGCCTATTTTATTTTATGATCTTTCTTCTTTATCTTCGTTTTTTTTCTCTTTTTCCTTCCTTATTCTTCCAAAATTATGTCCAGTTTCCCTTATTATCATATTTCTTCTCCTTCTTCTTCTTTTTCTTCTTTTCTTCTTCTTCTTTTTCTTCTTTTCTTCTTCTTCTTTTTCTTCTTTTCTTCTTCTTTATGCTTTCGTTAGTATGCCTATTTTCCTTTATCATCATCTTCATATTTTTCTTTTTCTTCTTCTTTTCTTCGTCTTTTTTATTCTTTCTTCATTATGCCTATTTTCCCTTATCATATTCTTTCTTCTTTTTCTTCATTTTTCTTGTTTTTCTTCTTTATAATTTCATTAGTATACTTTTCCCATTATTATTATCTTCTTTTCTTCTTTTTCTTCTTTCTTCTCTTGTTTCTTCTTTTCTTCTTCTTCTTGCTTTCTTTAGTATGCCCTTTTTCTTTATCATCATCTTCATATTTTTCTTTTTCTTTTTCTTTTCTTCGTCTTTTTTATTCTTTCTTCATTATGCCTATTTTCCCATATTATCATCTTCCTTCTTTTTTCTTCTTTTTCTTCTTCTTTTTCTTTATGATTTCATTATTATGCTTTTCCCATTATTATCTTCTTCTTCTTCTCCTTCTTCTTCTTCTTCTTTAGTCCTCTTTATGCTATTCTCCGTCGACTTCTTTTCCTCTTCGCTTTTTGTTCTTTCTCTTAATTGTTTCGCTTTAGTTTTCATCAACTCTCTGGGCTTTTTTTCTTTTCTTTCTTTCTTTCTTTCTTTCTTTCTTTCTTTCTTTCTTTTACTCGTTAATCTTCCTCTTTTAAATCCTTACTTTTCACTTCTTCCTTTCACCTTTATCTATGTTCCCCACACTTTCTACCTCAACTCCATGTTCGTCGCAATATTTTATTTCTCTCCTTGAATTGATCATGACTGTTGGACAAAAGTTTTTTGCGCTCGTAATGAAAATTGGATATCCAGAAGCTTTGTTATAACGTTGTTTTGTAAACTCGTTTCGGTTGTGAAATTTCACGCGAGAAAAACAAAAAACAAAATTGTCATAAATGATCAGACAAACGAGAACTCTGGAGACTTTCAATCAGCTTACGTGATTTTAAATTTCTCGTTTTTCTTCGTGTGTGTATTTCAAGTTGAGAGATAAAACAAAATTCTAAACTAAAGTCTTGACTTAATTTCGATTGCTTCATCAACGGGATATTTACTTTGTTTATTTTCATATTTAAAAGAAATCACTGGCCATTTTGTTTTAAAACTTCTTTTTACAGAAACGTTATTTTTAGCGTTTGCAGTTAATGTAAGGGTTATCAACACATAGAGTGGAAGGAACAAGCTGAGATCAAGTCCCATCCTCGCCTATTGTGTTTACTTTCGCATAAATGTATTTTTGAAAATTATGCATCCATCGCTTCTCCTCCCCCCAATTATGGGTTAAATAGCAGCGCAAACTGGTCTATCTAGCTTTGGGTGCTAAGTAAGTTTCTGAATTCTACAGCTGTGGAGAAAGCAATAGGAAACCCCTCCACTATTTTTCCAAGGCAGTCATGGCAATTTACATGAAGTTGTGGAGAGCCATAACCGTCAACGTGCTGAAAAGACAAAGTATAATCAAATTATAACATTCTTTTAGATGAATCCTTATATATATATATATATATATATATATATATATATATATATATATATTTTAAAAAAGAGGGAACAGTAGAGAGGAAAACTGATTCAGGATGTCACAACAGGAAGAGGGATCCTCATTTCAACTTAAAAGCTAATGATATCAATTGAAAAAGATCCACCTCAATCCATCTGGGAGGTTAGAGAGCAGTGAAAAAAGACTTGAAAAATTAAACCATGAAACGTGTGAGGCACCTTGTTACTCCAGGACAGAAAGTTAAAAGGTTAGAGAGGGCGAAGATCATCTTGAATAATTTGGAAAATGATCCTGGAATAATATATATATATATATATATATATGACGATTGCATATAGCATAAAACAGACTGTCGCCTCTAAGTGTTGACTTCTATGTTCACTTTTATATTTACACACGCTCTATCTCTGATATTGAGCACTTTATTTATCCCACCTTAAACTATATTTCTTTTATAGATATATATATATATATATATATATATATATATATATATATACTGAGCGTAATAGTAAAATTGTCCAAATCGTGTAACAGCATGGGATAATTGTCCATCACACAAAATGTTTAATATCTAAAAAAAAAACACTAAACTAATTCAGTTTCTTTTTTCCAGGTTTTCAGATAAGACGTTTAGCCATTTTGACACCATTTGTCGTAAGAATCACTGAAAGCCCCTTTGAGTTATTCAGCTTGAAACAGAACAGGTTAAATTGATTTGTGTCAGCTCCACTGTCTTCCAAAGTGTGCAATGGTGAGATTAAAAAGATCATTAAGGCCTTCAGTAATGGTACCAACATTCATACCCTGGCTTCCCTCTTCAAACTCTATTCAAGTACCATCAAGAAAACGGTAAATAATTTTAAAAAAGAGTGAACAGTAGAGAGGAGAACTGATTCAGGATGTCACAACGGAAGAGGGATCATCATTTCAACTTAGAGCTAAAGAGATCAATTGGAAAAGATCCACCTCAATCCATAAGACGTCTGGCACGTTAGAGAGCAGTGAAAAAAGACTTGAAAAATTAAATTGTGCGTGAAACGCGTGAGGCACCTTGTTACTCCAGGACAGAAAGTTAAAAGGTTAGAGAGGGCGAAGATCATCTTGAATAATTTGGAAAATGATCCTGGAATAATATATATATATATTTGAACTTTATTTCAATCCTTCATGAACTTCCGATCCTTAGCTATGATTAATTAATGATGAACATGTTATTTTCGTTTATGATCGATTTCATTATAATTCTTCTGTTAAGCTTGGAGAGGAATTATACATTCTTATTGTTAAATGTAGAGTCCAATGGGTGTTATAAAAACCTCGGAAAATTTCAGTATGATATCTTTAATCATTTCTTAGATACAACGGTTCAGAGCTTAATCTAACAATTGGACAATTTTGCTGTTACACGATTTGGACAATTTTGCTGTTACACGATTTGGACAATTTTGCTGTTACACGATTTGGACAATTTTGCTGTTACACACAGTATATATTCTGTGTATTTAAGCAACAAATGTTATTCAAGGAAAATGTTATTAAAGACAACAGACATTTTGGATCGATTAATTTTGTTGATCGACTTTTCCAAATTATGAATAATCCTTCTCAGATAAGAAGGAAATTCCGCCAGAAAGAGGAATTTAAAGATCATTTCACAAGAAATATGGTCGAAGATTTCGACTTTCTTCAGTTGTCATCAGGGTAGGTAGAGACAAATGGTAATTCCGTAGAACTAGTGAGTGTAGTGACGTAGGCAAAGAATGTGACGTAGGCAAAGAATGTGACGTAGGCAAAGAATGTGACGTGTGTGCCAATCTATAATTGTTTTTATTTATACCTGGCTTATGTCAGAGGGTATCCCCTAGACGAGGCTCTGCCGAAGTGCAAAGTATCGTCTCGTGAAACTGACTCCATTTTTACGTGGTCTATTGGGAATTTTTACCCGAGCCTACGGGCTCGGATACCCCACTTTAAACTCGGCCTTGTGCCACATCTTGCTGCGTGGGGCAGCGGGTGAATAATTATTTTATAAGTATCGCTTCGAGAATCATAAATCTATTTTTACGATGTGATTTTGCTAGTATTTTGATATTGTCTGTAACTAACTGTCTAATGTTAGTATGATCCTTATGCTGATTATTTATGTGTTGTCTGATGCCACTCTGGTTCGAAAGGTTGCAGGTTAGTCTCTGTGAGAATGTGGTTGTGTTATACACTAAGCAAAACATTTTGTGTTTTTTTATTTACAGAGAAATATTTTCCGAGTGAGCAAATATATTCATACACAACATTGGTCATATATAAGAAACTTGAAGTTTGGGTTATTGTCGTGGCCTTGTTAGGGCCAGAAATAAAGACACAAGAGAGGAATTGATTTAAACAAATAGAAACAGAAACAGCAATACAAACATATACAAACGAGAGTGTTACAGCAAGAATATTCAGCCCGACTGTTAGAGCTGACTGCTGGAAACTTCCCTCTCAAAAAGGCAGTACCTGCTCCTATTTATAGCTGGGAGAGTCCATGCGCACGTGGGTAAATTACTATAACAAATATATTATTTTTAATAACTAGATTGCTAGTTTTAATTTTTTATATTAAATAATGAATCTGATGTATTTGTTTTTTATTGATTAGTTTTATATAACTATGTATTTACATTACCAAAATCAAATTCACTACAATTACAATAAAGACAAAAGAGCAATAAAAAGTGTCATACATTATTTTTAATCGTTTCACACTAAGCAAGGTGATAATGCCACTAAGACGCTGGGGTTTACATGGAGTGAAAGTGAAAGTAAAATTGAAAGTGAAAGTGAAACAGAATGAGAAGACTCAGAATGGGGGGATGGAAGAGCGAACAAAAAGGAACAGGGTTCAAGAAGATGGCGATTAGCGTCGTATTTAAACTTTTGAAGATTGTAGTTATCGGGGAAGTAAGAAATTCCACAGGTGAGAAGTGCGAGAAAAGACACTGTTCGAGTAGAAGTGGCGGTTACATCGAGCTAGTTCAAAAATAAAACGGTGAGATCTAGTTGCCAATCCAGTAGCCGGCTTAAATTCATGAAGTCAAGGCTCCAGGGAAAAAAACCCATCAGAACAATTGCCATAAAAATATTTCTAGAAAAAACAGAGAGAAGCTAAATCAGGTTGGTGAGAAAGTGACTGCAGCCGAGATGCCTGGAGAGGATTGATTGCATTACAGCGTGTTCTTTGAATTTTGTCAAGAATCTCGAGATGTAAAGCAGGAGCACCAGACCTGATACGCCAGCATTATTTAATCCACGGAAGAATGGTAGATTTGTAAATTTAGTAGCACACTTAAATTCATGTACTTAAATACACAAATATCATATGTGCTTTGACTGGATCCTTGTGAGTATTTTGAAGAGGACTAAGGCGTCTTTGCTTCTGGTAGATCGTAATTTATTATTACACAGCTGGATACATGGCAAATCAAAGTTGAATAAGGCTGATGGTTAATAACTGATAAGAAAAATTCCTTAAGTATGAAAGGCGAAAATATAACTTTTGCAGATTTAATAAAGGATTCGACTCAAAATTCCAAGAAGGTGCAAAGATTTGCGATCCTGGAGGTTAGCAGCAGCCATGTCCATCGGAAGCAGAAATAGTTCTCAATGAGAATTTAATAAAGGATTCGGCTCAAAATTCCAAGAAGTTTGCCATATTCGAAGAGTGCGGTGACAGAAATTGACTGAAGTCGAGATGTCTGGTCAGGATTGCAGAGCGTTCTTTGAATTTTGGCAACAATCAAGAGATAGATAGTAGAAGCAACAGACCATTTATGACAGCAATATTCAATGCACGAATGAATGGTAGACTTATAATTTGTGCAAAATATAACTTCTTTAGAATTAATAAAGGATTCGGTTCAAAATTCCAAGAAGTTTGCCAAGTTTGACGGATGCGACGACAGGAAGGGACTAAAGTCGAGATGCCAGGTCAGAATCGGTTACATTACAGACCCTTTTTTGAATTTTGGCAACAATCAAGAGATAGATAGGAGCAACAGACCATTTATGTCAGGAATATTCGAATGCACAGGTGAATAGTAGATTTATAAATGTGCATGAAGGATTTTTACGAGAAGAATTGTCTGGCACGACACAAGCAGTGGGCCTAATAATTGATTCAATATAATCTTTCCGCTTCATATCGACGGAAAACTTGAGCCTGAAAAGGCGCAAAGTGTTGCCCCCCGGAGTTTAGCATCAATTATGACGAGGAAAAAAGTTCTGTGTGGTGATTAAATGAAAGCAGTTTCGTTTGAGGGCATTAAAATTTACATGCCATTCCTTGCCCCAGTTAACCACTGATTTGCTAGTCGCTTTCGAGAGTAGTTGCCAGTTTTACTTTGACGGGTCTGTCGGACTTGTTACTTAGACATGAATAAATAGTTGTGTCATCTGCATAGATACCAACTTCATTCCCTTCTGGAGAGATATCAGGAAATGGCATTTCGCGGAGAAATAGCAAAATATTAATTGGCGGTCCCCTATCCTTTCAAAGTTACCTGAAAAAGCAACAAATTGTTAAAAAATAAATGAATCGAAGAATTAGCATATCTTTGGATAACCATGTAGATAATCATGGCATTTCTAAGGTCACTGTGGTTACATGGTGGCGCCCATCGCCTTTTCAAATAACATGCAACAGATTGCACTGAATTACAGCGTATCAGCTCAAGTCAAGGCACTAGGTAAAAAAAAAAAACTCGTCAGAGCAATTGCCATGAATATATTTGTAGAAAAGACAGAGGAAAGCCACGTCAGGTTGTGACAAAATGTCTGAAGTCGAGATGTTTGGTCAGGATCGATTATATTACAGATCCTTTTTTGAATTTTGTCAAGAATCTCGAGGTATATACTTGGAGCAAAAGACCATTTATGGCAGCAATATTCAATGCACGGTAGATTTATAATTGTGCAAGAAGGATTCTAACGAGAAGAATTTTCTGGCACGACACAGTGAACGAAATTTCGTAGCAGTAGGCCAGGCAATTGATTCAATATAAGCACTCAACTTCATGTCATTGGAAAACGTGAGCCCAAGAAAGTGCAAAGATTTGCGATCCTGGAGGATAGCAGTAGCCATGTTGATGGCAAGCAGAAATAGTTCCCAATGAGGATTTAATAAAGGATTCGGCTCCAAATTCCAAAAAGGGGCAAAGATTTGCGATCCTGGAGGATAGCAGTAGCCATGTTGATGGCAGGTAGAAATAGTTTAAAAGTAGCAGTTTTGATTTGGAGGCGTTAAAATCTACAAGCCAATTCTTGCCCTATTTAACCACTGATTGAAGATGCCTTTCGAGAGCAGTTGCCATTTTTGCTTTATCGAACCGGTCGGGCTTGCTACTAAGACAGGAGTAAATACTTGTGTCTTTAGCATAAATTCCTAGTTGGGAAGTGGTAACATCAGGAATGTTGTTGATGTACGCTTGTGTAATAAAATCAGATCAATAAAAATAAGATTATTAAATAAGCTTTCCTTTCTTTTTACACACAATGAGAGCCATCTATTGATATCAATCAATACATGGCTATCTATTGATATCACTCTATTCATGGCTATCTATTGATATCCGTCTATTCATAACTATTTATTGATATCACTCTATTCGAGGCTATCTGTTGATATCACTGTATTCATGGCTATCTATTGAAATATTCTGTTCATGCATATCTATTGATATCAGTCTATTCATGGCTATTTATTGATATCATCCTATTTATAGCCATCTATTGATATCAGTCTGTTCACGGCTATTTATTGATATCAGTATATTCATGCCCATCTATTGATATCAGTCTGTTCATAGCTATAGATTGATATCAGTCTATTCATGGCTATCTATTGATAACCGTCTATTCATAATTATTTATTGATATCACTCTATTTATGGCTTTCTATTGATATAATTCTATTTATGACTATCTATTGATACCAGTCTATTCATAAGTATTTATTGATATCAGTCTATTCATGGGTATCTATTGATATCATTCTATTCATGCCTAGCTATTGATATCAGTCTATTCATGGCTATCTATAGATATCCGTCTATTCATAACTATTTATTGATATCAGTCTATTCATGGCTATCTATTGATATCACTATATTCTTGGCTATTTATTGATATCAGTCTATTCATGGCTATCTATTGATATCATTCTGTTCATGGCTATGTATAGATATCTATCATGGCTATCTATTGATATCAGTTTATTCATGGCTATCTATAGACATCCGTCTATTCATAACTATTTATTGATATCACTCTATTTATGGCTATCTATTGATATCTACGATATCAGTCTATAAATCTATATTAAACTAAAAAAAAAATTAATTCCTACAAATTCAGGTAAAAATGTTGCTAGTGGGATGAGAGAAAAAATCGCTCGTCTGTTTTCGCGCCAAAAAATCCGTTAAATATTTAAACCTTCAAAATTTTGATTGATTTTTTTTAACGGAATATCAACTTCTCATGGGTCATTTAATGTCGAAATCTAATTTTCTTTGAGGTATTAAAAATATGATATATGCATTCACAGTTGGATACATGTTAGATGATCCCACGCGCAAAAAGCTGAGTATCATCTACCATTTGTGTTAACATAATTACTCGAGGCGGTGATATGTGTGTTTGATGTTGTAGTTTTGTTGAATTTATATTTTGAAATACACTTTGATTTCTTTAAGAAATTGTAGGATATTATATGGATTAATGTCATGAAAGAGTTTTTTTTCATGTTAGTCGGCTGATTTTGTTCAATGGCATATCGACCTCTAAGGGTTATTTAATGCCGAAATCTAAATATGGCTTCAACTACAGATAAAATGTATTGTTAGTCATTTTCTCTAAAAATTTATTGTTAGTAATTCTATCTTATTTTTAGGAAATGGATTAAATCCGACATATTGTTAATTTATTTTGTTTAAACGTTATTTTTGATGGGTACTCATATTCGAGTAGAAGCTCTGTTTTTTTAATTAAACTGTATTTTTTAATTAGACAGTATTTTTATCCAACTACATATACCGGTCTGAATGTTCAGAAAATACTGTTTAATTAAAAAACAGAGCTTCTACTCGAATATGAGTATCCATTAAAATATGAGTATCCATTAAAATATGAATATCCATTTAAAAATATGAGTATCCATTAAACATCACATACATTAAAAATATGAGTATCCATGAAAAAAATATGTGTATGCATTAAAAATATGTGTATCCATTAAAAAATATGAGTAACCATTAAAATATGAGCACTCATTAAAAATATAAGTATCCATTAAAAACATGAGTATCCATTGAAAATATGAGTATCCATTAAAATATGAGTATCCATTAAAAAGATGAGTATCCATTAGAAAAAATATGAAGCAAAATAATTATGTTTTAAAATGTATTGTTAGTAATTCTAATATAAATATGTATCGGTGGTAATTTTTCAATATAAAAATGTATTGCTTGCATTTTTACTATAAAAATATATTTTTATACTTTCATAGTGTTTGGGGGGCTCACTATTTAACCATAGCTGGGACCCTAACAGGTGCTATCACTCCGGGTCACGGTGGACCTTAGAACAACAGCAATTAAGAGGTAGTTCTACGCTCCTCAAAACCTCCAATCTACTGATCAGACGCTTTGCTGCCGGATGCAGTTTACCGTCATACCCAGGACAACGCTAAAAATAAAACAACAAAACAAAAAAAAAATGAATATGTCAATATTTTGTTGAACCTTTTGAAATTATTCGGTAATAAATAAAATTAGAATTAAATTTCGTAGAAAATTGTGTACAGCGTATATCTGCCTGCACACGAAAATATACATGTACATACAATTGGGATGAAATTGAAATGACCTGAATTTCCCTTTCTGTCTGGCAACAATCCGTGGATAATAGGAAAAGAATGTAAACCGAAATGATCAGCAAGCAGAAGTCATTTTTATGACTACTGTATATAAACAGAATATATTTTCTAATAAATACATAAATCTAAGGAAGACCTAATACAGTTTATAATTTTAAAAACAAGGATCATAACATTCATCGAGTGATTAAAATCTTGAAAATTTTGTTAGCGATGTGATTTCGTCATTTTATATCATTAACTTTTACTAATTTACTATTCGTATGATTGATTCATTGTATATATATATATATATATATATATATATATATATATATATATATATATATATATATATAATGACTCTCCTGTCGAGATTCGACGTATGAGGGTCAAGCAGATCAGTTTCAGGAAACCGACAGCCCGACACCGGCACATGAGATTTGATTATATTGGTGAAGGTTTCTGTGCAGGACCATCCACACTTTTGAAGAGACGAATACAGAGACCTGGTGCACCGAATGCCACAAGGTTCCCAAACGACCCTCCGCAGGTTTTGAATTCAGAGTTGTCCTTCTCCTAGACCAGTTGCCATCCAGGGCTATAGAACACAATCTGTCCTACTATTTTACCCATAGCTGGAATACATATATATATATATATATATATATATAATAAATTAACTGATTTAAAATATGGTTTCTTTGTTACACAGGAATTACTAAGTTTCAAAAATCGAAGCTAAAAACTTCAAATTTAATTATATAATTAAATTAAAAGCATTAGTTTTGTTTCATCTTCAAGCGAATTTTGGAATTACTTATTTTTATTTTTTGTTGAAGCTTCGGTTTTTGAAACATGGTAATTCCTGTGTAGCGAAGAAACCATATTTTAAATCAGTTAATTTATGATATTTATGCTCTGTAAACTTACATTGAGCACTGTTTTGTAAAAATAAAAATATCAATAAGAACACCGGAATATATATCTTACTGTTCCTTCTTTTTATTATAATATATATATATATATATATATATATATATATGTACGTTATTTTATTTTATGTATTTTCCTGTGTTTAATTACTCTCAACTAACGTTGGGTTATATTTTTGGCTTCATTTTTAAATGCCGTGTTTTGTGTGTTCACGTGACAGTTAATGTTTTCTTTTTATATATCTACTTTATGAAGAAACATATTTTTGTGCTAACAAGTTGAGAAATGAAACTAATTAATTTGGTTGTCATTTGATTGTAATGTGATTGTCTTCTACTGAACCGCGATAACATTTTGTCCCTATTCGAGCCCTCCTTAGATAAGCATTCATTTCTGCCACTCGTTTCTTGATAAAACCATTCGCTGACATTTTCCAATCAATCCATTCATACGGCTATCAATTTTTTTTAATCAAATGAAATCGTAATAACATTTAACATCTTTCATCACCCGCATACAAAAATGAAAAAAAGAAATTCAAAAATTCCCACACAGTCACGCAATCCTATATCGACACTTTCCTTCTGCACACGGGGGCGTTTTGCTTTAAAACCAATTTTGCTTATCATGATGGGATCGAGGTTTTCTTTTTCTTTCTTTTTTTTTTTTTCTTTCATCTGTAGATTTAAACAAAAGTGACGATTTTTGATTGGCTAGGTTTTAACACCACTTTGAAAAAATAAAAATGATAAAAACGGTTGCGCGCATGCGCGCATCGAATAATATTGACTTTTTTTCTTTTTTCACTTCCAGTTTTCTATGCGGTCGTGGAGTTATTGAGACAACTAATATATATTGAATTTAATTTGAAATACGAATCAGAAGCGTGCCAAACCCAGGCAACTTAGATAATTTTACAATCTGTCAATGCAAAAGAAAATCATGATAAGGAAGAAAGACGATTTTATTTATTTATTTATTATTTTTGAAAAGGGGAGATAATCGAGATGTTTCATCTTGCCGAAACAATAACAGCTAAAAAATAATTGTCACTGATATTTATCGTGCCGTCATCATGTACACGAAATACTGATAAACACAACAGAAAGAAATATATATGTAAAAAAAAAACGTTTGTGTGTTGTGTAAAATTGATTAACAAATTGATTTAAGTGTTATATGGAATGAAGGAGAGTTGGGATGGCGAAAGATGTCTTCTAAAAGTTAAACAAAATATTAAGTAACAGGAAAACTTCATTAGAAACGAAGAAAATACTCTTGAACCTCTGTGTAATATCAATCTTCCTATATGGTAGACAATTTCGTCGAGATGAAGAGAAAATCAGAGGTAAAAAGAGATGTAGCTCTACAGAAGGATGATGAGAAAACAGATGATGAAGCATGTGAAGTTTTAAGCTTAAATGGAAACAATAAGCACTTTTGTACTTAGAATCAGAAAGAGACTGCTCAAATTTGTGGTACACATAGCGAGGAAAGAGAGCTTGGAATATTTGAGGCCCACAAAGCAAATTGAAGGCAACAGGAGTAGAGAAAAACGGCGTGTAACGTACATAATGACCGAACAGGGACGGGAAAGAAGAAGAAGAAGAAGAAGAAGAAG
The DNA here is from genome assembly GCA_903632075.3 of Acanthosepion pharaonis. Classification (NCBI taxonomy): domain Eukaryota; kingdom Metazoa; phylum Mollusca; class Cephalopoda; order Sepiida; family Sepiidae; genus Acanthosepion; species Acanthosepion pharaonis. The sequence continues at coordinate 429,497 of CAHIKZ030001028.1, forward strand.
AAGAAGAAGATGATGATGATGATGGTGATATTCGCCGGGATGGTGGCGTAGTGGAGGTAGGAGTCCAAGTGATGAACAACTCGTTCAGCAGGGATTACGACCATATCACGCTGAAACAGCGGTTCCCGCATATGTCTTGAAGAAACGCGGCACTGAGAAGAAGAAGAAGAAGAAGAAGAAGAAGAAGAAGAAAAGAGTCGGGAAATAAGGAGAATAGAAGAAGGACTAAGAAGAAGAAGAAGAAGAAGAAGAAGAAGAAAAGAGTCGCGAAATAAGGAGAATAGAAGAAGGACTAAGAAGAAGAAGAAGAAGAAGAAGAAGAAGAAGAAGAAGAAGAAGAAGAAGAAGAAAAGAGTCAGGAAATAAGGAGAATAGAAGAAGGATTAAGAAGAAGAAGAAGAAGAAGAAGAAGAAGAAGAAGAAGAAGAAGAAGAAGAAAAGAGTCGGGGAAAAAAGGAGAATAGAAGAAGGATTAAGAAGAAGAAGAAGAAGAAGAAGAAAAGA
>CAHIKZ030001028.1:437500-452500 GCA_903632075.3 Acanthosepion pharaonis
CGGGAGTGCCACTAGCACGCAAGGGGTTACAGAGAGTAAGAGTAAAGAGAAGTACTTGGGAGAAGGATAAAGAGAAGAACGGGGATCAAGGTCATGGCATCAAGAAATGCGTATCTCACTTGCGATTCTCACGGAGGTTTTAATGATTTTTTTTCAGTGCCATTCTGTTTACTTTCTGCTTGCTCCCATTTTAGATCACTGGGTCTGTTTAACCGTTAAGGCACGTCAGGCTATATGACGGTTCCGTATAGGATACAGGTTCGATTCCTGTCGGAGGACGCATATTTTCTATGAAAATTTCTCGGACATTCAGGCCGGTGAATGTTATTAATACTGTTTATTATAAACAGAGCATTTACTTAAAATACTTGTATCTATAAAAAGAATGTATAGACATAAAAATATCTTGTAAGTTGGCACAAGGCTAGAAATTTGCAAAATGCAATGATGATTGAAATAACTTCGCAGTGGTATCGAGTTTTTTTTTTACAGTAAGGTTCACACTTTACAAGGCCCGGAGCCACTCGAGGTAGAGGGTTACATTCCGAGGCCATTTGTGCGTACAGGAGTGGAAGATAAAGATTAATTCTAGCTTTGAACCGGTTAAGATTATCGTAATCGGGGAAGCAGTCACTTGGGAGTTGGTTCAACATAGAAGTGATTCGCGAGAAGAAGCTGTTAGTGGAACTTGTCACTGATGTAATATGGAGTGAATGCGGGTGATTCGCTACTATATAAACGGCATGGCGTGTCCTTGCTGTGAACGTTTGAATTGGCAGGACCAGGCGTGTCCTTGCTGTGAACGTTTGAATTGGCAGGACCAGAGAATGTAGCTCCGTCCGGGCACTTTCCGTAGAATAGATCAGCGCGAGGCTGGTAACATCCCGTGGGAGAGAGTTTGGAGGGTAGAGAATAACGCATCACCCACAAGGGTTCGTTGACGTTTTTGTTATCTATCAAGTCTGGGAAGTGAGGTCTGGGCAGCTCCCGCCCCAAATACTCCGTTTGCGGCCTGAACTGACTCTTGTAACGGTAGAGGATAGCAGGAGGAGCCAGGTACTTACTGGAGCGGCACCGACCATTTTACCCGAATCCTTAGCAATGGATCGTATGTACGAGTTCCAACTGAGTTCGGGTGCGAGTTTGGGGTCGTATTTTTGCATCATAACTTGGCATTTGGCACCGGCTCATGGACCCTGCAATGATGCTTAAAACTAGAAAGGATTTTTAAAATTCTATTACACTGCTGACAAATGCTGTTTGTCCCGTGTTTTCATGATTGATATTTTGTGCTTACCCATGCCTGGTGAGGGATGTGCGGGTGGTGTAATGGATAGTGGCTCGGAAAGAGAAATCGGAGAGACGTGTTCGAATTCCAGTCGAATGCACTGCATTCACTTACGCGCAATTACTATAGGGAAAAATATGAATCTCCCCAGCTATGAATTAAACAGTATGCCAGGGATCTCTTTAGCCGTGGTTGGTAACCAGTCTAGGAGAAAGACAACACTGAATTCAGAATCGGTTGAGCATGGGTCTGGTAGCTCCATCCCTTATACTAGTTGCTATAGAAACTACAGCAGCAATGCCTAACTTGTAGGGAGCTGTTGCTTGATACTCCTCAGGGATACGGAGAGAGAGAGAGAGAGAGAGAGAGAGAGGCAGAGAGAGAGAGAGGCAGAGAGGGAGAGAGAGATTCCAGTTGAAACCAAACTTATCCTTATATTGACACAAGGTACAAATCATGTCTTTCTTTTAAGACTAACCTGTTTAATCTGATTGCCTGCACACGACTCCTAATGTATTTTTTCAGTTCAACTAGTAATAGTCACGCCCACATTTTTCACACGCGCACACACACACACAAACACACACACACATACATATATATATATATATATATCTTTTTGATATATATATCTTTTTGATATATATATCTTTTTGAGAGCTGTTGGTTGATACTCCCCAGGGAGACGGTAAGAGAGAGAGAGAGAGAGAGAGAGAGAGAGAGAGAGAGAGAGAGAGAGAGAGGCAGAAAGTGAGAGAGAGATAGTGAGAGAGGGAGAGAGAGAGATTCCAGTTGAAACCAAACTTGTCCTTATATTGATACAAGGTACAAATCATGTCCTTCTATTAACTCTAACCTGTTTAATCTGATCGTCTGCACATGACTACTAATGTAATTTTCAGTCCAACTAGTAATAGTCACGCCCACATTTTTCACACACACACACACACACACACACACACACACACACACACACACACACACACACATATATATATATATATATAGTAGACTGTGCAAAATAATGCATATAGTTGACTTTCTGTAACATGATGCATATAGTGAACTTTCAAAATGCGTAGGCTGACCCAGAATAGCAAACTACTGGTCAGAACTCTAACGACCCGAGCAGAGCAGAGGCATTTGAACCCGAGCGTGTGTAATTCTGACAATGATGGAATTCCTTTGTTTAAGTTTTGATATAAGACTAAAAAGGCTGTGATCGTTTACTGATCAGGAAGCCGCTTTGTGTCCGTGGTAACCCAGGTTCGAATCTCGGTTACAACATCGTAAAGATTCTGTTGCGTTTCGTGTCGTCTCTGGCTTCAGTTCTTCAGACTCCAAAGCATCAAAGACGAATTATTTTCTTTTAACACACTTTCTTTTACGAGGGACACTAGTCGTATTTTCGTTACTAGGAAGGAAGCGAGAGGGAGATGGAAATAACCAGGACGCGTGTCAACCGGTTGGCTAAGATCGATTTCGCCATATGAAGACCGAAATTGGGCGAGTGCAAGCGTAAAGGCTTCGACATGTCAACCTCATTTTACACACCCAAAACCGCAAAGCCGTGCACACCTTCATGCACAATGTAGACCCAGTAGAACCCCCAGAAATGTATCCCCCATATATGGTTACTGGAATTCTCCGAGGTTTTTAGAACACTATTGAACTCTCCTTTGAGCAATAAGAATGTATATTTACTCTCTAAGCTTAACAGAAGAATCGTGATGAAATCGATCATAAACGAAAATGACATGTTCATCATTAATTAATCATACCTAAGGATCGGAAGCCCATGAAGGATTAAAATAAAGTTCAGATATATACATATTATTCCAGGATCATTTTCCAACTTATTCACGATGATCTTCGCCCTCTCTAACCTTCTAACTTTCTGTCCTGGAGTAACAGGTTTCACGTACGCTTTTGTTTTCAAGAGTTTTTTTCATTACTCTTTGGACTTCCATAGCTGAAACTCCTCTCTCACGTGCCAAACGTTTTATGAATTGAGTTGGATCATTTCTAATTGATCTCTTCAGCTTTAAGTTTAAATGATGATCCTTCTTCCTGCTGTGACAGGATGATGCAATTTTCCTCTCTAATTTTCCCTCTTTTTAAAACTTATTCACCGTCCCCTTGTTTTCTGAATGAAATTTGAAGATGGAAGCCAAGGTTTGAATGTTGGTACCAATACTGAAGGCCTGAAGGATCCTTTTTCTCTCACCACTGCTCACTTGGAAAGAAATAATGGGTCTGGCACAAAACGATTTTAACCTGTTCTCTTTCTAGCTGAATAACTGAAAAGGTTTTTCAGTGATTCTTACGACAAATGATGTATCTATAAATGGCTAAACGTCTTATCCGAAAACCTGGAAAAAAGAACTCAATTAGTTTAGCGATTTTTTCAGATATTAAACATTTTATGGGATAGATAATTACTCTGTTACACGATCTGTACAATTTTGCTGTTAAACCCGGTATATATATATATATATATATATATATATATATATATATATATATATATATATATATATATATAATTAAATTTGTTTAGTTAGCTCAGTGGACAAATTTATTTTATTTTTATTATTATCCTATTTAATTGTACTTGTTCCTCCCTTTGTTAGCACGACCGTCATATTCTGCCAGTACAAAAAAAAAAAAAATTAATAATGGACGATTCCGTTTTGCTAACGTCGAGAGAAAAGACACTATTTGGTTTCAGTGAGAAAAATAAATAAATAAATAAATAAATAAAGAAAGAAAGAAAGAAAGAAAGAAAGAAAAGGTTGAGTGAGAGAAAGAAAATATAAAGTTGCTTGGGAGATGAGAAAGAAAGAAAGAAAGAAAAGTTTAACGTTTCCTGTCAATAACTCATAAATAATGGACTATTCCGTTTTGATCACGTCGAGAGAAAAGATACTAGTTGGTTTCCGTGAGAAAAAGAAAGAAAGAAAGAACGATAGAAGAGTTTAACTTTTCCTTTCAGTACCTCATAAATAACGAACTATTCTGTTTTGATAAACAAAACACATCTGAGACGCTTCTTGGGTTCCGTGAGAAAATGAATAAAAGAAAGAAAGAAAGAATGAAAGAAAGAAAGAAAGAAAGAAAGAAGGGATTTAACGTCTGTTTCAATGAAATAGAAAAGTTGCCAATGTAAAATCTTTTTATTTATACCTCCTTCTTACTTCGTAAAATAATGACCAGCATTCATATTTATGATTTTTATTGCAATATTTTGTTAAAGTTGTTAAGGTCGAATATTTAACGATGCAATAGGGGAATTTCTACAGATGTTTTATTGTCGTAGAACTCGCCATGAGCTTGCTTGATCATGAACTTAATTAAGTTTCATCAGAATCTTAAAATAGGAAACCCGTGAAATTTTATACTTATACTATTATTATTATTATTATTATTATAACTGGTCTATCACTTGGTATCGGGTATTATATTTTTGGAATACGGCCATATCACGTAGAAACACCGGCTCTCATACGATCTCCAAAGTTAAGAAACGGTCAGTAATGACATGAGTGACCGCTTACGAATACCAGGTGCTGTAAGCTTGGATGTGCGGGTGGTGTAATGAATAATGGCTCGAAATTGTAAACCGGAGAGTCGAGCTCCAATTCCAGTCCGAGTTGTTATATTCACTTAGGCGCAAATACCCTTGGGAAACGTAGGAATTCACCTCTTCTCCTCCCCCTAGCTATGGGTTAATTAGTAAAGCTTATATAAGAAAAATTACTATTATCTCCAACAACTCCTTAAAATCTGAAAATACTTTCTGGCTTTAAATAAACCGCAAAACGTTGAGAAGCCGTCAAAAACAATCAATCACTCAGCACTACATTTGCATGCCATAAATACGTTATCTTCCATAATCACCCTGATCGACCGATTTTTTTTTGTTATCTTCTCTCTCTCTTTGTCTGATGATCGCAAAAACGTGAAACCCAGGGTCACAAACTCATATCCATACAAAAGAATATGTTAACTCTATCACTGATATTGCTTCTCAACGACATCAGCATCTAAGTGTCCTCATAGAACTTTAAGTCAGGGCAATTAGTAATATACGAGTAATGTTTTACTAATATTGGCTTTGTTTTGTACGTTTTACATAGATCAATGTCTTATAACGTCCCTGTTACACACACACATACATACATACATACATACATACACACACACACACACACACACACACACACACACATACATATATATATATATATATTCAGTTGTGGATATGAGATTGTGATCCTGGGTTTCACGCCTTGCGATCATTAGACAAACTAATTGGTAATCCTATTTTGATATAAGTTTCATCTAAAATGACTGACAAGTTACTGTGGTTAAGTTTTTATTTAATTTTTCATTTGTTCTTATAATTTTTTTCTTTTCTGGGCGTAAATTATATACAAATTATTCAAATGTTTTTGCGTCCATTATCAAGGATGAATTTTATTTTTACTTTTAACTGAATATATGGATTGTTTTATGTATATATTTAGAATTATAGCAATGTTTTATTTTCCAAACACAGTCATTGTGGCCGTGTTCATAGTTGATATTATTGAGTGTTCCTTTTTTTCTTTTTTATTAATAATGCTTCCATTATTTTAAATCTTTTTTTTTATATGTGGATGAGTAAAACAAAGTAAAAATAAATTCATCCTTGATAATGGCTAAAAGTATAGCCGAAAGCGCTCGGACATACAAAACATTTGGACAATTTCTATATAATTTACGTCAACAAAAGAAAAAATATCTATTTATATCTCTGGGCTGAGGTATTATGATTATTTACATTATTCGGACTGTTAATTTCCCAGATGTCCTCAAGGATAATATCCACTAGATAAAGGTGTTGGTTAACTCCAGTGACTAGACCCAAAAGGGTTGTGAGTTCAATACCGGGCTACAAGAGCGGTAAACCAAATTACTTGGAGAGTTGAGTTAAAGGGAAACGCCCGAAGGAGGCATGGCACGTGGAATTAGAACAATCTAACCCGGTGGGTGAAAAAAAAAATAAAGGTTTCGGTTCAAAATTCCAATCACCTGAAGAAGGCCGGAGCGTACAACGACCGAAACGTTGTGAATATGGCAATGAAGATGAGGATAACAGTCTGAATAATGTAAATAGAAAAAAATGTATCAGAACACAAGAAAAATGAAAAACAAAAAACTTAACAGTAGCACCTGTGTTAGTCGTTTTTAAGGAAATGATTTCTTATTTAAAGTTTTGCAACAGTATTTTCATAACAAGTTCTTACACAAAACCAATAGAAAGTCATTAAATTTAACACAAAAGAAAGACGAACACAGTATTAAACAGATAAAATCTAGACGAAAAATAAATTAATTTTGCTGTAGGGAGTTGATGGCAAAAGTGGAAAGTGACGAAAAAGGAGAGAGATGTTATTGATTGGGAAAATCATCATTACTTTTTCATATATGATTTTGCTATCATCATCATCATCATTCTTCTCTGACCCCATGCTGCCTTAATTAATAAAGCAAAATGAAATTTAAGAGAAGGCAGGACGACTTCGAACAGGGACGTGTTCGGAGCGAAAGCTACACCACAAATGACGATCACCCGCTGATACTCTCGGTTTATATTGTATGTTTTACATTGAGCATTGTCTTTATACCGCCCCTGTTACATATATATATATATATATATATATATATATATATATATATATATTTTTATATATTTATATATATATGTGTGTGTGTGTGTGTTAGTTAGGTGCAGCGGTTTGTCGCTCCACGTCATAGCCAGTTTGAATGTTCGTCGCTCGAGACATTGTTCGTCACCGGAGATTGTTTTTTGTTCGGAAAAATTGTTCGTGAATCGATTTGTACGTAATGAGAGGCATTCTTGATTCCACTGTGTGTGTGTGTGTGTGTGTGTGTGTGTGTGTGTGTGTGTATATAATATATATATATATATATATATATATATATATATATATATATATATATATATATATATATATATATATATATATATATATATATATAATATATATATAATATCTCAAATAACAACTTTAAAAGAGACTGTTTGACCAACACAAGGAATGTTAAAAGATTCATGTTAAAAGATAAAAAAACTAAAAAAAAAACAAATGAAAACTACAGACAAAAGTTCATTTTTTCCATCAAGACATTCATATCTGTAGTTCACTGCTACCAACAAGTAGAAATATTTCTTCTCCTGATGATGGCCATGTTACGAAACTAGTCGAGGAATCAAATGAAATAATAATAATAAAAACGTAAGAATATTAATCTACAAACCCAGTGTGTCTGAAGATTTTAATTTTTTATTTTTTTGTTCAATTATATATATATATATATATATATATATATATATATATATATATAACTAAAATAAATGCTAAAGAGCCAGGGCAACCTACCTAGGTTTCACCTAAACGGATCTTCAGAGTAAGTTGGCTAAAAAAGAAATGACGAAACAGTATTTATTTATAAAACCATTAATAAGCATAAAACAACGTGACGGAAGAAGACAAAAAAAAACCCCTCAAAAAACAAATAAAAAACAAAGTCTTTATTCCTTTTTACGATTTATTTTATTTATTCCCGCTCTACTTACCGTATTGAGCACTCTACGTTTTAGCTTTACTATTCGCTTGGTATTTTTCTTCTTCTTTGGACTAAAGACTTAAGGCAATGGACGATTTGTTTCGCCCTGTTCAAATGTTTTTAGTTCTTTCTTTTTTATTTACAATTTTTCCTCGGTTACCGATATGTTTTTAAATATCTACAAGTTGAGCTATCTGAGGTGTTTTTTTTTCCAAACGACTATTATTAGTAGTAGTATATATATATATATATATATATATATATATATATATATGATTATGGATGGATAAACCCTTAGAGTGATACAGATAAATTTTAATTTGATCTTTTAATTGTAAATTCAACAGACGACGGTAAAATGTGATACCAAAATCAGAAACTGTGTTGGAATAGCAAAAGACGCCTTCCAAAAACTAAGCAAATTACTAGGAAAAGGGAAAATTTCGTTAGAAACAAAGAAAAGAGCGCTGAATTGCTATGTAATATATCAATCCTCCTCTCTGGCAATTAATGCCGGACAATTTCCTCACAGACCAGAAGACTGGAGCCAACAGAAATGTAATTCTACAGAAGGATACTGAGAATTCTATGGACAGAATGTGTAGCCAAGAAAGAAGTCTTAAAGAAAATGAGAAAGAAAACGGACGCTTAGAATCAGAAGGAGATAGTTGAAATATATGGGATTTATAATGAGGAAAGAGGGCTTGGAAAATTTGACACTCATAGGACATAATGAAGGCAAAATGTACAGTGTGGTCGTCACCTGACGTGAATGGATGTCAGAGCGAGAGGGATAAACCTTACTAAGAGCTAGCTACTATGGATAGAACGTTGTGGAGAGTCATGATCGCGCACGTCCTGAAGGGATATGTGACACAGAAGAAATTCACTTAAGACCTATAGAGAAGCGTTCCCGGAGAACATTGACAAGGGAGGAGGTTATGTTAAAATGAAATATTTGTTGCGTAAAGTAGGAGCATTTTATTATTACGCTATAGACTTATTGACATATTTACGCATGCGCGCAAGTGCGGGTAATCGAAAGCGGGAAAAGAGACGCAAAGAGAGACGCGAAACAGGCGAGTGATTAACAGTAGAAGGAAGAAAGAGAAACAAAACAAAAGGAGTGCGAGGCCAATTTATTAAAGAAGAAAGAATTTCGAAGTCTACACGAAGAGTACTTTAGTAACATCTCATGAATATGTTGAATTCACTATGCATTTCGATTGGGTAAATTGTCAAGTCCCGAGTGTATTTCCATGCACGAACCGAATCCCGAAATGCGATGGCTTTAAAAGACATCCGTCTATAGACGAAAATGAATACGCTACTGAGTTGCATCATGGGAATATATGCAAATTAGGTACACAGATAAGTAAGCAAACAAATGAATACACTTAACTGTGGCTTGCTATGATGAGTTAGCCTACCAAATCAAAGCCTAGTATCTGTTCTCATTTCATTTGCGATGGGAGGACCTCCGGTACCGGGGAGTCCAACTCCGCGGCAGCACCCTCATTGCACTAAGAGAGGTACGGCCGGTGTAATATAGACGCCTGCGTGACAGTGGTCGTGAGGACTGGGTGAGTTTGATCCTTGGACCATATGTATACGCATGCGTATTGTCCACCTTATATAAAAAAAAAACAAACAAACCTTGTGTCACATCCTACCTTAGTAGGGGGTCAGGTAAATGTCATCAAAGTGTAGTATCTGTTCTCCCCTCATTTGACGTAGGGAGAAGGCGCCCGGTATCGGGGATTCCAACTTTTCAGCAGCCGGTGTATTGCCGACGCCAACGGGACAGCGGTTACGGAGATTGGGCAGTTTTTGCCCTTAGACTGTACACATGTATACGCATGCGTATGCCAATCTCACGTAAAGCAGACCTAGTGTCGCACCCTGCCTTAGTGAAGAGGGGGTCAGGTAAATAACTTAGCAGTCAGCGTCAATGGTCAGTATTCAAGCCTTGCCTTTCGAAAGTTGATTTCCAAAGCAGGTCGTTACTCCCCGGAAGAAAGACTAGCGCAACATAGTATTCCCACCATCAAGTGGCATCCTGGTGTATTCAGCAAGATTTAGTCAAAATTAACCCTTAAACTGCGGAAAAATATTCACACGAATCCGAACGCCAAAGGAGAAAAGTTTTTAAAGGTTAGTTTTTATGCTTATTTCCGCTGTGCGTTGGCTTACGGTTACATCACGTTGAAACACCGATTCCAGTACCATCACAGAGGTTAAGCAACGTCGAACCTGGTCAGTACTTAGATGAGTTTGAATTCAGAATTTTCCTTCTCCTAAATTGGCTGCCAACCAAGGCGTTGGCTTACGGTTACATCACGTTGAAACACCGATTCCAGTACCATCGCAGAAGTTAAGCAACGTCGAGCCTGTTCAGTACTTAGATGAGTTTGAATTCATAATTTTCCTTCTTCCAAACTGGCTGCCAACCAAGGCTATAGAGCTCAGTATGCAAGGTGGATTTGTTTTTAAAGTTACCTTTTAGCATTTGCCTAAATAGGTATGATCTACAAAGGGTAGTTTGAATTCAAAATTTTCCTTTTCCTAAACTGGCTGCCAAACAAGGCTATAGAGCTCAGTATATATTTCTAAATATACCCAGAACAAGTTGCTTATTCATACCTTTCTTATATATTAACACGTAAGGGAATGAAATGAACTCGACCGGAATTCGAACTCAGCTCTACCGATTGCTCACTTCTAACCGCCAACCGTCCACCCTGACGATCAGTACTAAAAAAATAAAGAAAAAAAAAAGCCATTAATCTTCTACCATTTTTTAATTGTCGTCTAATAATCAATAGTCTTTTTGTTTCTAATTTGATTAGCCTTTTCCTTCCTTTTACAGAAAGCAGTGACTTCATTTTTATTAACCAATTCTTTTGTGACATTCACATTTTTTCGCCTGGTCATATAACGAAGAAATAGCAATTTAGAGATTTATCTAAAGTCTTTGTTACATTACTCAGGCAAATCACATGACTACTTTAAAGTTGTAGGCCCTGCTATATATCAAAGAAAGATTTTCATTGATTTCATTATTTAAAACCCTGTGTTAAATGTCTTGGCTTCGTCTCATAAAAATAATTCCAAATGCTATACCGCTGCTTTGAACTGACAACCTTGAAAAGTATGAGTAGTCACAAGTCAAACGACACACTATACATTGAATATCTGAAAGCCAGTTGGATGATGAAAGCATTTTTAATGCAAGTGTTGACGCTTCGCTAATTTTACGTGAACATTTTCAAAACACAAATTCTTCTTTGTGTAAATGTCCCTTCAGAGTCTGTACCTGTTCTTTGTATCTCTTAATGACTTTGTCTTTTTGCCATCTCTCCTAAACACCGATTTGCAATCCATTCACTCAAACTCTCCAGCTAGGTTACGCATTGCCTTCCTCTGTCTCTCATCTGTTCTTTGTATCTCTTAATGACTTTGTCTTTTTGCATTGCCTCCTTCTGTCTTTCTTACCGTCAATATGTCCCGTGGGTGTCAAATTTTCCAAGCCCTCTTTCCTCATTATGTGCAACAGACATTTCAACTGTCTTTTCCTAATGCTAAGTATAAAGTCCTTTTTTATTGCCATTGTCTCCAGAACTCACATGTTTGGTCCATGGTATTCTCAGCATCTTTCTGTAGAGCCACATTTTTGTTGCTTCAAGATTATCTAGCATTCACTGCCGTATATTACATAACAGTTCATTATTCGTTTCTTTGTTTCGAACGATGTTTTTTTTTTCCTGTTTCTTAATACTTTGCTTAGCTTTTGGAAGGCATTTTTCGCCATCCCAATGCGCCTTCCGATTTTCGTGTCGCACTTTCCGAACTCTGTTCATAAGCTTCGCAGATATGTATTGATTTTCTAAGCGTAGCTTAGATGTGGCACAAGGACGAAGGTATGGGGCACCCAGTGAGGATCGAACTCACTACTCACTCGTAATTGTTCTAACGAGACGGGCTTGTTAACCATTACACCACTCCGAGGTGCCCAGATATGTAAGCTCTAAATAAACGTTGTTACCGTGGCTATTCTGTTACAGAAAACGCTGATGTCAACTTGAATTCGAACGGCTAATATAAAAACTAAAATATAAAAAATATATCCGTGAACAAATCAATGAGATTTATAAATAAGAAAATTAAATAAAATTTAAATATATTATTAGTCGTTTTTTGTTCAAAACGTCAAAAAACGACATAATTTTTATTTTATTAGGTTGGTGCAAAAATAATGTCGTTTTTGACGTTCAAAACGTCAAAAAACGACATTATTTTTATTTAGGTTGGTGCAAAAATAATGTCGTTTTTGACGTTCAACTTAACGTCAAAAACGACATTATTTTTGCACCAAACTAATAAAATAAAAATAAACGAGCGAAAGTTTTTTTGTTTTTTTTCTGAGAAACCGGATATACGTGTTTTTATGGTCAGTTTTTAGGATGCGCACTATACACAGTTAATTTTTTAAAGAGATTAAAATCATGCATTTTCGGTGACTGGTTGCACTATATACGAATAATTTTTATTCTGGGGCAATTAAAATTCATATCAAAAAATTAAGGGGTCACACTGTTGTATTCATCCGTAAATCTCCACCTTATAAATAGCAGTTGATACAGCTGGAGGCTAAACAAATCCGAACCTTACGGCGCCTCGACGTGGTGTAATGGTTACAAAGCATGTCTTTCTAGATCTATCACAACTGAGTAGTGAGTTCGATCCTCACTGGGTGCCCAATTTTTTCGGCCTTAGAAAATCACAAATCCGAACCTTGAAGACATCGCTACTACAGAAATAGTAGTGAATACTTTTAGCTACCGTATTTGACGGCATATAAGACGTACGGATGTATAAGACGCACCCCAATTTCAGCAGGGCAAATGAAGAATAAATTAATATTTAGTAAAATTAGTAAAGTTATTACTAAATGGTACAGCCTAGGCTATATTTATGAGGTATTATTTTGGTTAAACAAGCCATGATTAGAATTAAACGAAAAATAATAGGAAAAACAAAAGAACACGGGCCCTATAAAAACTTTATAATATCCTTTATAGGATCTGTACAATCTGCGTCTTGTAAACGTCTTATTTGAATAATTAGGATATAAAAATTCTGATTGTATTTATACCAATGCAGCCGGAAGTTATCGCAAGAAAAACATTAATGAAACAAATATATTTTACAAATAAATAATTTGAATTTATTGCATATAATTATAGTGAAACAAAATACTAATATTAAACGTGATGAAATTAATATAATGAATATTATCAATGATAACACTTTTAATTTGCATAATAGCCTTTTAAATAATGACAATAGGTATATGAAAATTACTCTAAAGTCTAAGACAATAGGAGTTGCCAGGTAGTAAATTTCAGCCGACTATCGCGAATTTTAAACGTACATATGGCATATAAAACGCAGGGGAATTTTAAAATATATTTTTAGTAAAAAAAAGTGCGCCTTATATGCCGTCAAATACGGTAATTATAGTTTACAACCCACAGAATAGGTGAATTCGGTTTATACACGAGTATATTCGGTAGCTAAAAGAAATCTCTATCTATAAAAGGCAGGATGTGTGTGTGTGTGTGTGTGTGTGTGTGTGAATGTGTAGTTTCCGGCCATTTTCTACTGGCCAGAGTAAGAGCTTATAGCTGGCTGCCACAAATACGCAGGAAGATTCTATTGGGCAGCGTGAGAGCCAACAGCTGACTGACACGAATGTTAACTAGCATGATAGCATGCAAAAAAATTCGATAGCTGCATTCGTCACAAGTGGGGAAAATTTAAATCTGCATGGCACTTTACTCCAATTGGTTCATTCGCTTGCTTAAACTCAACGTTGATTCTGATTCCGCAGAACAGGGTTGGGTGTGAAAAAGTATTTGTTGTTAACATTCTTTTTTCATTCGGTTTTTCCAGTTACGAGTCCTTTTTTAAAGCTGATCGTTTTGTGTTCATTTTCTTTAGTTCTTTTTTCGTAACAGATTTAATGTTTAGTATAGAGCTGAGAAAAAATTCGCAGTGTGAGATAGGCAAAAGAAGTAAGGCATGTAGCAACATCAGCACGGCAAAGGCACTCCTTTAAAAAAGGCAAGGAAGGGCAAAAATATTTTAAGTCAAGTGATAGCGATTGCTGTATGAGTCGTACGATTTTTGAATCAAACACGGGCAACGCCGGGCCATGCTGCTAGTAGTAAATATTTATTAAAAATATAATTTATGATTATATATATATATATATATATATATATATATATATATATATATATATTACCAATTTGTGACTGGTAGGGATAATTCCAAACAAGATATTAATCCAGGAAGAGCTCAGTGTAGACTACAGAGAATAATAATAATAATAATCGAGAAGGAAACCTTAAAGATTCATTTCGGTTACAATTTATTTCATGAATATCTATATATTCATCTCTTCACACCGAAATCTCTTAGTAATTTTCTTCTTTTATATATATATATATATATATATATATATATATATATATATAATAATCATCAAGAAAACCTTAAAGATTCATTTCGGTTATAATTTGTTCCGTGAATATCAGTATATTTTCATCTCTTCATACCGAAATTTTTAGTAAAATTTTGTAAGATTTTTATATATTTTTGAGGATGAAACAGAACTAATGCTTTTAATATATATATATATATATATATATATATATATATATATATATATATATATATATATATATATATATATATATATATATATATATATAAATATATTTTAAATTAATTCGATTTAAATTATGATAACATAGCTGATTCAATAATTATTCGAGAATAAATTTTTAAAATTTTAGCATTTTTAAATCGGCAAAATAGTTTGTATTTTTATATATGAGAGAATATAGTAATCAATGTATCTTCGCTTTTAATAACTCTTTTGGGAAAAGTAAGCACAACAGGTTATTGTAAATTTCTTTTGTTTTTCACCAACATAAATTTTATCACATTTGTTAAATGTTTATATATATATATATATATATATATATATATATATATATATATATATA